>JACXGJ010013988.1:0-15487 GCA_016801105.1 Esox niger | reverse complement strand
TACCCATGTTGCTGATCTCTATTCCTTGTGTAAGCACATGCATCGTTTGTGCATAGGTGACATGAATAAGGTATCGAAGAACCAAGTCATTTTCGCAAAGTGAATATGCTACGATAATGGCGCATCTTTGCAGGTCTGTCCCAGGAGTCCTTGCATTGAAATTGGTTCATTTCAGTGCCAGTGCATAGGACGAGATTCGTAATTTAAGAGATCGTAATTTCCTTAAACTACGCTCAGTTTGGACCTATGCAGTGGCGCTGAAATCAACACGTTATCCCAATCAGATCCCCTGTGAGACGCAAATATGCGCCGTATTTCTAGCCTATTCACTTTCCACAAACCCCTCGGTTTTTCTATAGGCTAACTGGCATATAGTTACACTGGTCAAAGTAGTACTCGACATCACACTAAATGGTTTAGCCATTCGTTTAAAACGCCAGGCTAAATGTAATCAGTAACATGTAAATAAGCCGTGGAAGTATACACTACAGATCAAAAATATTTGATATCGCTTTAAAAATCGGTTAAGGCCAATGCAGTTAGCCTACCTATATATTAGGCCTATCACCAGTTTACGCTAGACTTTTAATGGCCAATATGGCCGTACAAATTAGAGTATTCCGGCTATATCGAACATCTACTGGACATGTTTTAGTCATATAATAACCTACATTTTAACTGCAATAAAATACAAACTATCATCCAACAAATGTTTATTTAAATTAGTGGGCAGAATGAACTTCACAATCTTTGCGAACTGAGCATATTCTTAGTAGCGATGTGCAATTTGCGAACGATTCGTTTGTTTTGAACAAATCTATTTAGTGACACGGGGCTCACGAGTCCTTTTTTATAGTGACTGGTTCAATTGTAAAAATGACTGGTGAACGACTCGTTCAATTGAACAGTTTCGTTCCTTTGAACGACTGGCCGAGTTTAACCCATTCACGGAATACGCTGTAAGTTTTAGGTTCGCTAAGAAAAATAAATCAATATAGTAGCATTATAAAAACATCTAAATTAATGTAGTTGATTGTAATGATAAACACAATCATACACGTAGCCTTTACTTAAGTAAAAATACTGGTGAACGACTAATGTTCAGTTAGATTAAATGTATACACTGTTGAAGCCAAACCTGCTTCACCCGAATAAGTTGATGAGATGAAGTCAATAAGGAAGAGAACAATATTATAATCAATAATCAGCCGATTTTATTGATTGCACAATCAGATATATGTGGAGACAAGCTTACCAACAAGTCTGAAGTACCTTCCTCTCGTGCGGTTTTTATAGCCTTTCTAGTTCCCGCCCCATCCCTACTCTACCCTCTACATATACATTCTTTCTTACTCGCTAGGGCGTGAGTACTCGAATTCCTAATTGTCTTGCCTTGGCTCATAAGGCGCGGATCCCAGGTCAGCCCCCCTCTAACCAATAACATTTGTTTTTCCTGTTACTGCAGCACTTGTGGTACATGACTCCCCCTCCCCAGCCTGTTGCAGCTTAATTTCTATTCGGCACCTTTCTTCTTCCAACTTCCTCCTCAATTTCTACATCAACCATAACATATTACATTAGCGTTTCTCACATTAATATTATTAAAATATCACATTAGCCTTTACCACATTAATATTATTAACATATCACATTCGCCTTTATCACATTATCATTCTTAACAACACTTAACTCAAAACCAACACATTTGGAACAACCTACATAACCCCTCCATTACGATTAAAAGGTAGAAGAATTGCACTTACTGCAGGCTTTACCACACGGACGAACTCAAGAGTAGCCTATTGTAGGCAGCGTTTACCGGTAGTAGCGAGGAAGCACGCCTGAGCAAAAAATAACTCATTTTTAATCTTGGTGCTGAGCTAGAGACTAACAGCATAATTAGAAAGCATGACTAAAGTTAAAAACTATAAAGATACCTCAGCCAAACTGCAGAAAAACACAAGGTTTAATCACTGAGCCGTGAGACAGGCATAAAGATAGGGCAATCCCCAAATATATATGTGTATATACTCAGTCCGCTCCAAAAGTATTGGAACGGCAAGTCAAATTCCTTTGTTTTTGTTGGTCACTGAAGACATTTGGGTTTAAGATCAAAAGCTGAGTGAGACAAGAGTTCAGAATTTCAGCTTTAATTTCCTGGTATTCACATCTAGATGTGTTAAACAACTTAAGACATATCACCGTTTGTATTAGACCACAGCATTTGTAGGTGAGCAAAAGTAATAATCTTAAAGTAAATAACATTTAATATTTGTTGGCATAACCCTTGCATGCAATAACTGCCTCAAGCCTGCGACCCATCGACATCACCAAACTGTTGCATTCTTCATTTGTGATGCTATTCCAGGCTTTTACCACAGCTTCTTTCAGTTCTTATTTGTTTCAGGATGTTTCTGCCTTCTGTCTCAACTTAAGGAGGTGAAATGCATGCAGGCTTTTCCATCACTTTGGTAGAGATGAATCTTGGTCTCATCAGTCCATAAGATTGTGTTCCAGAACTTTTGCAGCTCATCTCTGTACTTCTTACTTCTGATGATGAGTGGTTTGTATCTTGTGGTGTGGCCTCTATATTTCTGCTCTTTTTCGAACAGTGGATTGTGATACCTTCACCCCTGCACTGTGGCGGTCATTGGTGTTGTCACTTACTGATTTCTGGGGGGTTTTCTCACAATATGTCATTGACTACTGTTTCTTTCCTTGGCCAACCTGTTCGACACCTGTTGCTCAGTACACCAGTAGTTTATTTCGTTTTTAGGACATTCCAAATTGTTGTGCTTGCTATGCCCAATGTTTGTCCAATGGCTCTGGTCGTTTTTCCTTCTTTTCTCAGCTTGACAACAGTTTGCATTTCTCACATAGACAGCTCTTTGGTCTTCATGTTGTTAGTTTTTATAGGTTTAAACCAAGGATGGAAACATGGACTAGTCATGCAGAGCTTTTTAATGTTTGAACAATCAACCTAAAAGGCAACACCTGGGCAACAACAAATATCTGTCAGTCACATGTTCCAGCACTTTGGCTCACTTGAAAAATGAGTGGGTTCAAACAAAGGGTGGTATGTCCTGAGTTGTTTCACTCATCTAGATGGGAATACCAGGAAATGAAAGCTGAAATTCTGAACTCTACTCATACTCATCTTTTGATCTTAAACCCAAATGTCTTCAGTGAACAACAAAAACAAAAGGAATTTGGCTTGCCGCTCCAATACTTTTGGAGGTGACTAATATATATATAATTTTATATTTGTTGGAACATTGAAATCACACCATTGAAATCTTGGAACACTTGTTTATGTCTCCCCTTTAGAATAATACCATCCCCAAAATTATGTGATTGTAATTGATATTTGAGAGCGGATGCAACTTTGACCAGTGCAAAGGTATGCCAGTCCGCCTATAAAACCGGAAAAGGAACCAGGCAAGCCTAGTTTAGCCTGCCTGCAAGTAGAAGTAATGATGTTGTTGCCCTCACTGTATTCAAACCTAGGTCTCCCACATGAGAAGCTGCATCTTTAACCGCCATAGTTACACGCTTGCTTGGTGTCTGTATATAGCGTCTCGACATTAGATCGTTCTGTCACACATAAACATAACACCAACTTTGAATATTTCACAAGACATCATTAAGCATTGTGTTAAACTGACTAATGTTTCTTATTAAGTTTACATTCACCAAAAATAGCATATATGAACTGTATGGCTTTTGCATCTGACCCTTTTAACAGCTTATTAGCAAGCTTACAAGTATCTAGTAACTTAATAATTGGAATTGTCATAAGTATTGAGCAATTGCTAGCAAGTTTGAAGATGAACGTTACACTGCCAAAGTTATTTCATTTCATGACACAACAGCGTTAATTTTTTTTTCATTCTTAAATGACATTGATACAATAACTATCAATATATATGAAGATAACTGACATTTTTGTCAAGTGAAAAGACGAGAGAATTGTGGAAACCCGTGCTCTTTTACTGCCCAGGGGTTTGTGATCTAGCCTATATATAATCTTGCACATTTTTGGATTTGGTCCATCTTAAACAAATCCAAACCCATAATTTACTGTGTTTGTAACGAGACTTGAACGCAGAACCTTTTTGCAGGACCGCTTAAGTGGAACCTCACTTTTTTTGGAAAGTGAATAGGCTACAAAAAATATAGAGTTTTTGCGGGTCTCTCATGTGGGATCTGATTGGGATAATGAGTTGATTTCAGCGCCAGTGTAAACCGAAAGTAGTTTGGGGAAAATACGATCGCTTAAAATATCGCTTAAAAATGTACTTGCACACTGGCACTGAAATGAACCAATTTGAATGCAATACCTGGAACAGGTCCACAAAGACGTGCCGTTTGTAGCTTATTCACTTCGCGAAAATGACTGTTTTTCTGAAAAATCCTATCTGTTTTTTGATATATTCTTCATGTCACCTATGCACAAACGATGTATGTGCTTAAACGAGAAATGTTGATTGAAACATGGGGAGGGGCCAAGGATCTAAAACAGCACTTGTCATCTTCACACTATGATTCTGTGCTGCTCTGGGCTCTGACTGTTAGTCCCGCCCACTCATTAGCTTAAGGACAAGGAAATACATAAATAAAATAATGAGTGAGAAATATATACACAAATAAATATGTACAGAAATACGATTATGGAAATGAATAATGCAGAAATGAATGATCAAGGAATAAAAAAATAGGGAACTAATATTGATTAATACATTTATTCGTTTTTTATTCATTAATATGTTTATTGATACCTTGATTTATTAATGAATTCAAATTTTGTCAGGTTTGGTCCTCCATAACATACGGCTCAACAAGCTGACAAATATACGTAATTCTCTCCAATGAGAATCTATATCTTTCATTAAGACACCCATCAGAGACGGCTAACGGATTTTGTCGGTCTAAATATTCTTGCATTTCTAAGAGACCCTCTCGCAATCCACACACTCCAGTTCCATGGGATCTTCTAAGAATGGTGACACCATTTTCAATTGAAAATTGATCGGTCAGTAGGCTGTGCTTATATACCTGTTGATCTGTTATCTTGAATATAACCTGCTCCAGAGCAGGCTAGATGTGCAGCATTTGTGTGCCATGTCAATGTTACCCGGCAACAAGTGAATCACCATGGTGTTACTAACAACCCAGGATTAAACCTGAAGCTAGCTCGCTAACCCCACAGCCTGCTTCATTGTATAGGCCTCAGGAGTAGCTTCACTAAACATGTTTTACTTGACATATCTGCAAATTGTAGTTTAGTGGGTCCCAACCTGGTATACTATGAATAATTGGGTTACTTGGCCCATCTTCTGTACAGAGGACAGTTGAGAAAACAGTAGATACACTTTCAAATAAAATATCCACTATCAGGAGAACTTCATGTGTGCTTCAGGCAGAGCAAATTTCAATAATCAAAACCACACCTGTTGTCATTAGGGTATAGGTTACAGGTGAAGTTGTGCTAGTTTTAGTAGCAAATAGTTTTTTTGTTGTTGTTGCGTTTGTAATTTTCACCACAAAATATTTTCTTATGATGTTCTTCCCCCAGTGTGTTTCTTTGCTTCTTTGATGCTGTATACAGATACAAATTAATAAATGTTCACAAAAATCATGTATTAGTACAGTAGTAAGTTGCCCTATATACAAGTGTTGGATCTGTTTCATACACAAATAACTACCTCTTGGAATTAATTAATCAAAAACATAAGGACGCAGTACAAGCTAGCAGTAACAAATACTGTATGTTATTTGAGTAAATAAAGATATAGGTAGAATGTGTCGGAATACTTTTCATTTTAGACAACTGGTTTGACATTTGACCCTTGCTAGTATGAGGGCATCTGGGAAAACGAGATCTCCGTTTCTCTGTTCAGAGTCAACAACACAAGCACATCATTACTTCAAATTTGACTTACTTTGTTGGGTTTGACAAAAATAGAAAAGTACAAACACATTTGTTTTTCTGGACAGATCACGACAACAATAACCCTTCAGTTCTTTCCAAGTTGGAATACAAATCATTGTGTATGACACAAAAAAGCTATCCCTTGTCTTTGAAAGGCCTGTGCCAAAAACTGTTACCAACATGACATAAGTTTAGCCTACAATTGCATGCAAATGCATTGTCTGTCCTATATTAAATAAAAAACCCTGAACACCACCAAAATACTATAGAAGCACATTTACATTCAGCTCTGCTATGTTTCAGTGTGCTCCTTGCCTCACCACACCACTGCACTGTCTATCACCAAGCAGCTTTTCCCCCACGACGACTCTCTCTCGCTTGACTCTGCTGATTTAAATATGAGAAAACCAGTTCAATAAATCCATGCAAAAAAATGGGGGTAGTGAACCACATACATTTATTTTTTATTTTAATCCACCTCAAATCAATGAAATTCAGATTAGTAACATTACACAAGTGTAAAATGTATTGCTTTCTTTACTGGTTGTGTGTGAGTGGAGTTGAAAGGGAGTCACAGCTCATTTCCTTCAACAACTCTGGGCTCAGGTTTCTTGCTAACAGGTGTCCTAGACCCGCCCCCTCCACAGAGCAGCCAAAGGTTAGCACAGCGCTTTCTCAGGTTCCACAGAAGCATCATTTCCACCTGAGATGGCCCTGGGTGACCTGGAGGTCCACTCCTCCAGGTCAACTCTAAAAATCTTAATTTAGCCAAAGTAATTGAGTTCCCTTTTAACACAAAGCAACACATTTGGCTTGAATTCTAATGTGCAATGGATGTAAGTGTGAAATGACAGTCAATTACAAAAGCAATTCTGAGAAAGTTTATCTATTGAACTCCTAGTCCATATAATCAAAGTCTTCAGGTATCCCAAAAGCCTTATCGATACGGCCATCGTCAAAACCAAACTTCCTCTTGGCCCACGACTTGATGGCGAAGACATTATCTGCGAAAAAAATATAAAGACTTTAATAACTTGTGGTTCAAAGCAAATGTTTATTCAGAAGCGACTGTGAAATTAATTTTCTCAACTCTAACTACAGTCTAATTCAAACAATGGGATCCCATTTTATTGTTGTGTTCATACTCATCAAACAAAATAGATCAGAAACTGACTACCACAATAATGAATAGCAAAGATTGCCTAAAATTGTAGTCATTTTGAAGTCCTTCTTAAGCAGAGGGTCTTTAGAGAGAAAGTAGGTTTAGTTGCCTTCAAGGGACACTGTGCAGAATCCTGCCTTTATACCATAACAAGATCTGTCTCCTTCCCATCTTCCCTTACCAAAGGAGACAAATATAGTACAAACTAGTCCAGGGTGGTTTAGGATGGGAAGGAAAGTACTTCGAATGTCTAAAGCAATTATGACAAGATTACAAGTCAATGCAAGCTGATGAATGGACTGGCAAGAAATTTTAAATGGAGAATGTGACAGGTACTTACTTTGTAGAAAATAATATCTACCCTTACTCTACTCCAGTTATGTTTCCTCCACACCCTCGTATCCGGATGATCACATTTCTCCCCATGGGAGGCCATCAATAGAAAAAAGATTTCAATATACTAACTAACAGTTTAGTCTGCCATGTGTATTTTTTTATTGAGGTTGGTACAAAATACAACCAAGCCAGTGGTTACAGATAGTTTTTGCCTAGGCTCCTGCCCACCCCTCCAGAAATATCTTGCTCAAGTGAACTATCCAGATCACGTTTGGTACCCACCTTCTTTGACACTTACAATAACTGATCGACATGATGACATAGCCAGGGACTATTCAGGTCTAGGCCTGAAGGGCCAAAACTCTCTACTAATAAGAGACAGACTCAGACTTTGGACATCGGTTGAGTGTAATTACCTACCGGTAAAACTCTGGAAAATAGTATGACGGCTATCTGCTGGGACACAGATATTGCAAAGGCAGTCTAAACTTTATTTATATTGCAAGTGGCAAAACTTTTGTTTGTGTCAGTCTAAGGAAATATTTTTATTCTGCCATGTAGCCAGATTGGTTAAAAATAGAACTCTGCCTCAATAGCTATTGAATGCCTGTCTTGTTGCTTACTAAATGGCTGGATGTAAGCCACTTTCCTCTGCCCTCCTAAAAAAGAACATGAAAGCTCTAGACTGCAGATTTCATTTTTTTGCAATAGATTGCTGTTACACAGACAAAGAACTATGTTTGTTGGAACCCTCTTTCATTAATAAGCAGCTGTAGAGTCACTGTGATTGAGCACAGAATTAGGGAACAGGGCCGCTAGCAGATCTATAAAAATCCATCAACAGCTAGCCAAACTTGGATTCCATAAAATCCCGGAACTGCAGCCGCTCTTCAACAATGAAACCTGGCAGGATAACATGAACTCACTAACAAAATGTAAGTGACGGGTGTGTATAAGAGAAACCTTTCAGTGGTGTCTGTGTGTGTCTGTATATGCGCCTGAGCGCATAAGCAAGTGAGGAGGAAAAGAAATAGCATTTTCTCTAAGTGTGAAAGGGCCATAGATGAAGGTGAATCATCCCCTGCAACACGATAGGGGGTATGTAAACACTAGACCGGCTCCATGCAAAACTCATCCACTAACTGCAACTAACCCTCTTAAGGGACCATTATCACCCTGAGGTCACAGGTCACCCTGGATAACAAAATACAGCAGCCACACCATGTATCAAAATAAAATACTGTATTTTAAAAATAATTTTACAAGGGAGCATGAAATCTCTTCACAAACCTTCAATTTATTGGTTTAATTGGTCTTAAAAAAACAGCTTTTTTCTGTCTAACGAGTCATGTGATAAATCTGACATATGCAACCAGTTAACATATCAAATATTCACATATCCCTGTGATCACCCAGATCAGGCATGGGCAACTCTTTTTTAACTTAAATTTGTTGTAAAGTAAGTATTGGAGCCAACAAAATCTGTGCTGGAAACAAAACATGTTCAGCTGTTCTAGTAGGATTTTCCTGACATCTTAGTTGCATCTCAGAGCAAAAGCATAAGATCTCAATGCTGAAAGATATCAGTCAGGAGAATAATTTCCAAAGCATTAGATATACCATGGAACACAGTGAAGACAGTCATCATCAAGTGGAGAAAATATGGCACAACAGAGACATTACTAAGACCTGGACATCCCTCCAAAATTGAAGAAAAGACGAGACGAAAACTGGTCAGGGAGGCTTCCAAGAGACCTACAGCAACATTAAAGGAGCTGCAGGAATTTCTGGCAAGTACTGGCTGTGTGCTACATGTGACAACAGTCTCCCATCCTCCTCATATGAATAGGCTATGGGGTAGGGTGGCAAGACAGAAGCCTTTTCTTACAAAAACATCCAATCTCGGCTGAAGTTTGCAAAAACAAACAACAAGTCTCTCAAAAGCATGTGGGAAAATGTGTTATGGTCTGATGAAACCAAGGTTGAACCTTTTGGCCATAATTCCAAAAGGTATGTTTGGCACAAAAACAACACTGCACATCACCCGAAGAACACCATTCCCACAGTGAAGCACGGTGGTGGCAGCGTCAGGGTCTTAGTCAGTGTGGGGGGGAATTATGAACAGTTCCACATACCAGGCAATCTTGGCACAAAACCTTCAGGCGTCCCGTTTGAAAGATGAAGTTCACCTTTCAGCACAACAAAGACCCAAAGCACATATCCAAAGCCACAAAACATGGCGTCACCAGAAGAATATTAACGTTTTGGAATGGCCCAACCAGAATCCAGACCTTAATCCAATTGAACATCTGTAGGGTGATCTGAAGAGGGCTGTTCACAGGAGATGTCCTCACAATCTGACAGATTTGGAGCACTTTTGCAAAGAAGAGTAGGCAAATATTGCCATGTCAAGATGTGCCATGCTAATAGACTCTTACACAAAAAGACTGAACTGCTGCAAGAAAATCAAAAAGTGCTTCAACAAATTACTAGTAAGGGTGTGAACATTTCAGGTTATTGTGAGGTATTTATCCCCCCCTCAAAGATTTCAGTTTGTTTTTCAATTGAATTGTTAACATTAAAGGTGGAAAAAGTTCTGTCTCATTTTTAATATTACAAAAACCTGGCATTTTAACAAGGGGGTGTAGACTTCATATCCACCGTAACAGAAATGTCATGGTCTATTAAAGTGGTTGTGATGTCTAAGTGTAGCTGAGAGTGTGCTGATGTTTGATCCATAAAATACTTGATGATACCTATTACAAAAATGTCAAAGTAGTGAAAACATCCCAAAAACAGTGTTCAAAGGGTTCACGTGTTTAGTCACATGGCAGCAAACATGCTGAAGTAGCAACAGAATTTGTCAATGAGTATTAACC
The DNA here is from genome assembly GCA_016801105.1 of Esox niger. Lineage (NCBI taxonomy): Eukaryota > Metazoa > Chordata > Actinopteri > Esociformes > Esocidae > Esox > Esox niger. Next base: position 5,178 of record JACXGJ010013988.1, on the reverse strand, counting down.
CAACTCCAACCACTGAATCTATTGAGAGCCTCAGAATATTAGTATAGAGGACACATACACATTAATAGTGTAGTATGAACATTTAAACTCCAATAGAGATTTTCTGTTCTGATCTCAGCAAGTCTGGGCAAATTAATAAGTAGGCACCAATCAGACGCAGCATTTATATGATGGCATCCTGTAGACTTTGTATTATACAGTGTTTTTAAAATATAAAATACAAAACACTTAAGTATTTTGATACAAAATATGAAGCAATTTTCATCAACCCTATCAAACACAAATTACAAAATCCAATTTCTTATTTGAAATACACGTAGTGGGGCAAAAAAGTATTTAGTCAATTGTGCAAGTTCTCCCACTTAAAAAGATGACAGATGCCTGTAATTTTCATCATGGGCACACGTCAACTATGAGTGACAAGATGAGAAAGAAAAATCCAGAGAATCACATTGTAGGATTTTTAATGAATTTATTGGTAAATTCCTCTGTAAAATAAGTATTTGGTCACCTACAAACAAGCAAGATTTCTGGCTCTCACAGACCTGTAACTTCTTCTTTAAGAGGCTCCTCTGTCCTCCACTCATTACCTGTATTAATGGCACCTGTTTAAACTTGTTATCAGTATGAAAGACACCTGTCCACAACCTCAAACAGTCACACTCCAAACTTCACTATGGCCAAGACCAAAGAGCTGTCAAAGGACAACCAGAAACAAAATTGTAGACCTGCACCAGGCTGGGAAGACTGAATCTGCAATAGGTAAGCAGCTTGGTGTGACCAAATCAACTGTGGGAGCAATTATAAGAAAATGGAAGATATACAAGACATCTGATTGTCTCCCACGATCCGGGGCTCCAGGCAAGATCTACGACATGGGGTCAAAATGATCAAAAGAACGGTGAGTAAAAATCCCAGAACCACACAGGGGGGACCTAGTGAATGACCTGCAGAGAGCTGGGACCAAAGTTTTAAAAACAAACCTTTAGTAGGCCTTATCCAGTGTAGCTCTTATTGTTATTTCAACTTGTTCATCTTGGTAAGGGCACACTTTCTTCCTTTATGCCAATTTGTCAGTTACACCTTTTAAGCACAACCATACTGGTACAATATTTCCAATGCTTAGTCATACACTTAGTTATTGAACCTTAAGTCGTTAATCGTCCTGGGATTCACAATGAAATCCAGAAAATGTAAAGCATGGTTAACTAGAGACAGATACAATTAACATGCCAGTTATAGTAAGTGATGTCCTAAACAATAAAAAAATCTTGTCTGACTGTGGAAAATTCTGTAATCTCCACCACTACAGGATAATACTAGACTCTGCCTATTCATTTTTTGCCTAAGCCAATATTAACTTTGAAATAATTATACAAATATGTATATATTTAAACAGCATGTACAAAATAAAAAAGAATATTTTACAGTTGTGTAAAAATGTGTTTATTCAAAGCACTTGGATTAACTGTTGGAATCATTGAAATAGAAGCAATTATTGAAAGTGGCAAAAAAAAAAGCTTTGGTCTGGCTTGAAACAATCATTTTCCTGTATTTGACCTAACAAAACAGCCGGTTAGAGTACAGTGAATGCCACAGTGGAGGAGGACATTAACTTCTTAAGCGACAAAGGGTGGGCTTAGCGTGTCAGGTTTGCATTTGCACTGCTGAGATTATACTTTAATTTATTTTAGAATATTGCTTGCTATTGGAATATGAATATTGCATGTCTATATTTTGATGATATTTTATTAATTGTACAGCCCTACATTCAACTGAATGGTAAGAATCATGCAAGCTAAGAGGCAGGTAACAAATGGGGACACAATGTAGCAGAACAATAGTGGTTTGGCGATCGGCTTACTGGAATGCACAGCACAACTTAACAGTCCATTTATGCATGGAGAACTACACTGAACTTTAATCGTACCATCTAAATCCAACGAAGAAACAAGTCCAGTGGACACACGAACACAAGTACTAGACAATTTAGGCGTGAAAAAACATTACCCACTCTGACAAACTCCTGGTTCCTGGTCCAGGAATTTTGAAAAAGAAATTGCACAAGTCCCATGGACCCATCCAACATTTTTACATTCGTTTTTTTTACATTTACTTTAACTGCTGGTATTTACAGCAGCCTATAGGGAATCATAGACGTACTGTCTTTTTCAGTTTTCAAGGTGGGATGTTAAAACAAAACAATTTATTAAATAAAGCAGAAGTCACTGATTTTTTTGAATTTCCTATCAGATTAGTCTATATTGCCATTCTCTTATTATAATGCCTACAATTTTTTTAGGCAATGTGAGATGTTTCTGTAATGCCTATTGATTCATTTCATTACTCATCATTAAAGAGTTCCCTAGGCTTTGGAACTTCTGGTAGTGTTGTGCACAACCGGTCGCCAGCGGAACAAACGAATTTAAATACAATAAAATATTGTGACATGAGAAGGTTCTTGTCATCGATAATAGCTGTAGATCCTCTTCTATTATTAATCATATTGCAGCACTACCCAAACTTAGTGTGTGTGTGTGTGGTAGGCAGGTTAACCAGTTGACTTACCTGTCCATCTTGACACTGCTTCTTTAGCTGTGACATTTGACCTTCCTGGAAGACAAAAAACACAGGTGCTAAATAGTGATTTCAACACTATAGAAGTGACTATTTTCCATGTCTACTTCAAAGAAAATAAATCATTGTCATGGACACCCTCCGTTATGGATGTTAGATTCTGAAATCAATTAAAGATTTGGAAACAATATTTGAGAGGAATAGGCCTTTTGTGTAAATAGAGAAAGTCTTAGATCTTTGAGTTCAGCTCATGATGAATGTGGGTAAAAACAAAAGTGTTGCGTTTATAATTTTATTCAGTGTATTTAATAATATATTTTCCTCCAGATAATTAGAAAATCACTTTTGGATACTGAATACAGTTACCCTCAAGCCATTCCATGATATATTTCAAGGCTAGCACAGGGCTACAACTAGTGCCTGTTCAGGGCTACAACTAGTGATGGCCAAACGAGTAATATAGCATTAGTATTATATTAGCAGAAGGATATTGTGCTGGCAGCACTCAGATTTTGTTTAAAATGTTGTTTTTGGTTAGATTGTAAAATATATTGCCTTATATATTTCAATTATCGGAGTTAGCGGCTGCTAGCATAATATCCTGCAGCTAGAAAAACGGTCATGAACCCTCGAATGGCCATCATCGAATAGCAACAACACAATTGTGAGATGTCTGGGTGTCCCCGAGGAGAGGTTTGAAAACCTCGGATATAAAGAATACATCCCTGAACAAGCAGACGGTGTAGCAAATGCAGATATTTCTAGAGCTAAGATAAGACACATTATTATCTAGCGTACGCACACACACCTGCTATGAACTTTATGAATTAGGGATGCACAAATATATTGGCCATCAATCGATAGCGGCTGATTATGGGCAAAAATTTTATCTTTGGTATCAGCCTGACTATTACATTTGGCGTTCATTTCAGATCGACTGTGCTTTTGTCTGAATCTAATAATAATATACACTCTGTTCTTTTTGGTTGGCCCTGTGTATACTGAAAGTTGTATATTACCGTTGCTTTCGTTAAGAAATGTGTGCAAAGGGTGACAATGAGTGCATCGTTTCATGGCACATCAATTGCTTGGCACATCAGCATACCATGTCTTCTTCCTCAGTGGATCTTAGTCGGGTCTAAGTGAGATAATGCTGTTGGGAAATAAGACCTGCCTAACTAATTTCAGCAACTTGTGATGCCATGGCATTAGCACAGCTATAGCCGACTAACAGAAGCCATGCTACATTTATATCCAGGCACTCTATATATTTTATACACTTTCAATTCACTTTCATACTTAATTCGGCAAGTCTTTAGTAATAAAAATATATTACACAGATAACTTAAGTTTGATTTGAATTTGAGAAAATTAGAAGCATCACCAGAATCAACTTTCATATTTAATTTTTGCCAGGTTACACAGTTATAGACAATAAAAAAACATTGGTATCGGCTGATTTTATATGAATTTTGGCCATACATTTTCTTATTGGTGCATCCCTATTAGGAATCTGTCTGAAACAGGATACTGACAACCATTTAAAGATCATGTAAAACTTGATGAAAGTTTAACACAGCCAACTGGTTGCAATAATGTAGCAAATTCCAATTGTTGCCCTAATACTGCTCAAATGTTACACTTAGGTTTTCCACAATTTACATTACTATTCATAGGTCTGGGGTCACATAGAAATGTCCTTGTTTTTGAAAGAAATGCAATTGTTTTAATATCAAATTGATCAGACATTTGCAAAGAAAAAGCTATATTGCAGGATTGGCAAAAGAACGGAGACATTGAACAGAGCAAGATAGGACAGTGTTATGGACAGATACATCTAAGTTTGAGGTCTTCAGATCATGAAGAAGAACATTTGTGAGACAAAAACCAAATGAAGATGCTGGAGGAGTGCTTGATGCCAACTGTCAAGCATGGTGGAGGCAATATGATGGTCAGCGAGTGTGGCGCTTTGGTAGTGGTAATGTGGGAGATTTGTAAAGGGTTAAAAGGATCTTGAAGAAGGAACGCTATCACTCCATTTTGCAAAACCATGCCATACCCTGTGAAAGGCAACTGACTGGAGCCAATTTCCTCCTTCAACGAGACAATGACCCATCCTAGCTAAAAACAGTTTTCACGTGCCTATGAATGAGCTCTTAGGCTTAAACACACTGTGAGCCTTATAGCTTCCTATGTTTTTATAACAGCACTGTTATTCTATTTCTATTTTCTTATTCTATGTTTTATTATTATGCTGTATTTTATATACTTTCTTCTTGATTTATTTTGTTATTAAATGTATATTGTAATGCAAGTTCTGGTGCTATCAGAGGAATAACCTCTGTGTAAATGTAACAATCTGCTGATGATGGATCTGACTGATTTGATTCTATTGCATTATGTCTATTTTCACTGTAAAGCACATTGAATTGCTTCTATGTATGAAATGTGCTATATAAATAAACTTGCTTGCTATAACGAAGTGGGCAGCACAGTCACTGGATCTCAATCCTATAGAGCTGTGGGAGCAGCTTGACCGTATGGTATGTAGGAAGTGCCTATCAAGCCAATCCAACTTGTGGATTGGTGCTTCAGGAAGGT
>JACXGJ010013986.1:0-15488 GCA_016801105.1 Esox niger | reverse complement strand
ATATTCCATTAATATGGAGGACTTTGTAAAACATTTTGCTTCATCGCACCAGAACCGCAGAATTATGCTGTTCTGAATGTTTGTTTTTGTGAATTTGGTGGTGCCATATCACTGGGTAGATGCAGGTCATACCTGGTACAACTATTGGAGTTTATAATTAGAGTCAGTGTTAAAGATCTCTGTTTTTTGTATTGTTGTTATATTATTAGTACATATTTGAATGTGTACAACTGCCTTGTAACTTTGTATATTGATGCCTTGTTATGACAGGTCCAAATTTACCTCAGTTTTTGTTTACTACTGGACTTCATTAGTCCAAAGAGCACTTTGAATACTTGTTCCAATTTTTGCTGTATACTTAATACATATGTAATTGTGTACATTTTGGACATTTTGGAAAATAAACTACTTTAATTTAATTTATAAACATTTTGTGGAAAATAATTTATTTTTAGTGTAATTGAACACTGTTGTATATTGACCCCCCAAAATAATACCTTCTGATATTTTCCAGGTGAAAAGTGAACATGACCGTGATGGTAATTATACTTCAGAGAGGCATCACAAAGTCAGTAGGAGGAGACATTGAGAATATGGGAAATGGTTGGGGGTGGGATCTCCCCAGGGGTGGATAATAGTAGGTGGAGCATGGAGGTTACCCAGGAACATGTTCCTCCAGGGGGCCAGGCTGTTCTAAGCTTTTCTGCCTGAATTAGATTATTGCTGGAGGAGCCTGTCAGACACAACAGGTGTCTTTGAGATTACAAGGTGGAGAGGTGGGAGTGTCTTTCAGGGAATTGTGTATGTGTGTGTGTATGTGTGTGTTTGTAGGTCTGTTTATTTGCATACTGTACTTTGGCTTTGCTGTTCAGTTATTTGATAGGCATTATGTTACACAGAAGGAGCCAAGATTAAAGTAGCTGAAGCTAATAGAGGTTAGTCACGACTTATGTTAAGATGGAGAGTGCTGCTTTCTGACAGCTTTTCACAACTGGCAAAACACACTTCCAAAGTGCTCTACCTTTTCTAAAAATGATATACACCATTCACAAAACACCTAATAGTCATTAAAATCCAGACATCTCACACAAAAATATTATTTGTATTATAAAATGAGGCTTTGACTTCAGAAAAGCATCAAATACTGTACATGCCCATTGCATATTGCTAGGAGGAATTTAAAACAATATTATAACCAGAAAAGGAACAGCCAGAGCCAAAAAAAAATTCTCGTCATTAGCATTAGCATACATATTCTCCTCCGCTGCATTACTATTGATTTGTTAGTCAAACTATATTGAATAGTCAAAAAAAATGAATGACTGAATGAATGAATATATTTGTTTTAAATGGTTAAATGAACTTAACAAATAAGGGGGTGAGGACAGCCTGCCCCTTGGATGAAACCTAGGTAGTGATCGAACAAAGGGAATTTGTTTTATCAACATAAGACAGCTGCGCAGTATCTTACTACACCCCTTTTAACTGAAGTAAATACTGACTGTTAATGGATTTACCTCAGAAGATTATTCTGTAAGCTTTTGACGCATCTCTCTATTTACAAATATATAATAAACTGTTAATTTTACCAAGATAATTTTATCTCTGTCACGTGCGGTGGTGAGTGGAATCCAAAAAACATAAAATCCAAAAAGGGAGATGGAGGCAGATGCAGGGGTTCAGGGGAAGGACTTTAATAAACTAAAAGGAAAACAAAACCGAGTGCCGTGCACACAAAAACAAACAAAAACTTAAACTGGGCGAGCAGGGAGCAGGAGCAGGAGCAGGAGCAGGAGCAGGAGCAGGAGCAGGAGCAGGAGCAGGAGCAGGAGCAGGAGCAGGAGCAGACATCAAACAATGACAGCGACAACAACAACAATGATGATCCGACAAACACAGGGAGAAACTGACTTAACTAAATACACAGACTAACGAGCAGATCAGAAACAGGTGGGGGCAAAACACAGGTGAACTAAATACACTGATCAACAGAGACAAGGACCAGACAGATCACAGACATACATAAAACACGGACCGGAACGGCCGCAGCTGGCCGGGACCGTGACAGTCTCACTTCCAATAAGAGTTCCTATCAATGGAATTACCATAACATTTGGGGTGCTCGTCCAGTTAGCCTTGCTGATCGTTTTGCATCTACTACCGGCTGTGTCAACCGTGCACGGCCAGGACTGGGTACCTGGAGCTCAAGCCTCTCCCGGAGAGGGCTTGCCTTGGAATGAATTGAGTTAGTGAGCACTTGTCCGAATCTGCAGACAAGGCTACAGTAGGCCTTGAATACCTTACGAAAGGGCTGATGTTGTCATCAATGTTGTGATGCATTAGGCCACCTTGAGGCCGTTTTGCTCCACTTTGGACGTGCTGGGAGAGTCTATGCGTGTCAAGAAAATGATCGTAAGGGGGAAGAATTCACCAGCTACATAAACTTGTTGGCTCAGCCAGTGTTTACAGCAGCTAAGGCCAAAGAACACTACAGACCCAGAGTTGAAGAAGAGACTTTGCCAACTGCTACGTTTATGATTGCTACAATTGGGTTTGGGAAGACACCCATGGAATTAAAGACGACGGCTGTTTTAGATGTAGTGTTCCCGAAAGAATAGAGACAGTTCCAGCTACGTCTCTGCCCTCGCCGCAAGCGACTCAACAGGAACACGCAGGAACGCTAAACCGCCTGAGGGATGGGTGCTGATGGTCAGAGCAGACAAACCAGAGAATGTCAACCGGTGAGATAATTCCTTAAATCTATGAACACTTCCACACTGAAATACATTGATAGCTCATTTAAATATTGATATTGTTCAAGATCTGCTCAAGCAACATGAGTTAGTGGATTTGGAACTTTTGGATTTTTGTTTATAGCTTCTACCATTTAGGCTCTAGAGCTGGAGAAAATAATAATCATTAATTATAATAATAGTTTCAAGCAACCATGGGCTAGGGTTCTGACATGGTGAGCATGGGGAAGCGGTCATAACAACATTGTAAGCATAGGTCAGCAAAAATAATCCCATGGTAAGCACTTTAATATATTTTATACTGTGGTCAGCCATATTGTCTGCCATCTTGTATTATTTCTCTTTGCTTCAAACACACTATAGGGAGACATCTATTAGACACATGTTTGCCGCTGGCCTTGTCAAACAGAGTTATTGTTGTTTTTATGTAGATTTTGAAAGTTTTCATGAAATATTTACAAAAAAATATCCAAATTGGCAGACATGACAGGTCCTTGATGCAAATTTGTTAAACCAAACAACATGTCATTTTATTGAGGGAAATAAGTATTCAATCCCTTTGCACAACATGACTTAGTACTTGGTGGCAAAACCCTTGTTGGCAATCAAAGAGGTCAGATGTTACTTGTGGTTGGCCACATGGTTTGCACATCTCCGGAGGGATTTCGTCCCACTCCTCTTTGCAAATCTTCTCCAAGTAATTAAGGTTTCGAGAATGATGTTTGGCAACTCTGTCAGGACTTATGGACGACTGGAGAGAAGGAGCGGACTGCGGAGCTGGTACGTTTGCGTCTTTTAATAGATCTGACATCTGCTCTGAGTAGAGACAATAACACACAAAGACAAAGGGAGCAGAGGGAACATATATACTGAGGGGAATGACTAAATGATGATCAGGTGCACGAAACGAGACAACAGGTGCAATGAGTTGATGAGATGGGGCGATGGTGTCAGAAGGTCGGTGTCGTCGAACGCCGAAGCCCGCCTCCTGCAGGGGGAGGATGGGCAGTAGATGGCGTGGTCGTCACAAACTCGAACCTTCAACTCCCTCCACAGATTTTCTATGGGATCAAGGTCTGGAGACTAGTTAGGACACTCCAGGACCTTAATGTGCATCTTCTTGAGCCATTCCTTTGTTGCCTTGGCTGTGTGTTTTGGGTCATTGTCATGCTGGAATACCCATCCAGCAGATTTGATGGTACATGGCCCCGTCCATCGTCTGTTTGAAGTTATCCTGTCCCCAGAAAAACAGCCCCAAAGCATAATGTTTACAGCTGCATTTTTGATGGTGGGGATGGTGTTCTTGAGGTCATAGGCAGCATTCCTCCTCCTCTAAACACGGCGAGTTGAGTTGATGCCAAAGAGCTCGATTTTGGTCTCATCTGATCACAACACTTTCACCCAGTTCTCCTCTGAATCATTCACATGTTCATTGGCAAACATCAGACAGGCCTGTACATGTGCTTTCTTGAGCAGGGGGACCTTGCTGGTGCTGCAGGATTTCAGTCCTTCACGGCAGAGTGTGTTACTAATTGTTTACTTGGTGAATATGGTCCCAGCTGCCAAAGATCATTGAAAAGATCCTCCAGTTTAGTTCTGGACTGATTCCTCACCGTTCTCATAATTATTGCAACTCCTCAAGGTGAGATCTTGCACGGAGCCCCAGACCGAGGGAGATTTTTTCCGGTGTCTCTTTAATTTGCGAATAATCGCACCAACTGTTCTCCTACACACCAAGCTGCTTGCCAATGGTCTTGTAGCCCACTCCAGCCTTGTGTATGCCTACAATCTTGTCCCTGACATCCTTGTACAGCTATTTGGTCTTGGCCATGGTGGAGAGTTTGGAATCTGATTGTTTGATTGCTTGTGTAGACAGGTGTCTTTAATACAGGTAACAAGCAGAGATTAGGAGCACACCATTTCAGAGGGTGCTCCTAATCTCATTTTCTATTACCTGTATAAAAGACACCTGGGAGCCAGACATCTTTCTGATTTGGAGGGGATCAAATGCTTATTTCACTCATAGTTTTTCTGATATTTTTGGGGGGGTTATTCTGTCTCTCACTGTTCAGAAAAACCTACCATTAAAAATAAAGACTGAACATGTCTTTGTAAGTGGGTAAATGTACAAAATCAGCAGCTGATCAAATACTTTTTCCCTCCCTATAAATAACACAAGATTTTCAAAAAAGTATCTATATACGTCTGATCACACAGTTTACTGGAACACACCGAATGTTCCAGTAAACTCTGTTTGTGTTAAGAAAAGGTAGATTAATGAGAGTACCTATGCTCAGTTTATGGAAGCCATAGCCATCTCTCCAACAATAAGTGCTGAGTCAGTTGATGTAATCCATGATAATTTTAATGCCAAAATATTATACATCTGGCTATAAGTCCTAAGAACCTGTGTGTGAAATATTTGGAATGTCCAGTGGATATAAAAAGCCTACACACCCCTGTTAAAACTTGAAAAATTTAAAATAAAAACCTTACAATAACCTGGTTGCGTAAGTGTGCACACCATCTTTATAACTGGGGATGTGGCTGTGTTCAGAATTAACCAATCACATTCAAACTCATGTTAAATAGAAGTCATTACACACTGCCATCATTTAAAGTGACTCCGATTAATCACAAAGGAAGTTCAGCTGTTCTAGTAGGATTTTTAGTAGGATGAATGTGCAATGTATAATCACTTAGTTTTATTATAAACTTATTAATGTGGAATCCACACAAAGAAAATTACTTCTGGGATAGGACAAATTATTCATACAGACAAAATTGATGTTCATCATAATGTATGTACTTTATGTTGAGAGATCATGAGCAAGAAATTACCATGTGCCCAGAGAATAGCATTTCTAGTTTATGGCCTTTGTATCCACTAGTGGTGTGTCCTGAGTGTGGCCCATGAGCTGATCATTAAGCATACTTTGTGATAAGAGATGACCTGAGTGTGGCCCATGAGCATAACATAACACTTACTTTGTGGACAATGATGGACATGACCCACGTATGAACAATGAGGATGTTGTGAATTATTGTCGCAAATTACGAGCATTCAGGTAGGTAGAAGATAAGAGGCACACCCAACCCAGGGGGTTGCCAACCAGATGACTAGTCAGATGGCATAATGTGTGAAAGTTCTGTATAAAAGCCATGGTCCGGACTCAGAACATTGGGGGTGCATCTTCAGAAGTACCTGGCTTTAATGTCTGTCATTACTGTATGCTTTTTATTAAAGTCTATTGGATTCACAAAGTCCTGAGTTGAAGTGCATTTGTTTTTAGTTAAGAGTGGTTGATTTTCCATGTCACCAGACATCAACGTTTATAGGGAATGATCAACATGAATATCAATAATACCCGCACTCTATTTGTCATGGTTGACAAGCTTACAAACCCAATAAAGCAGATAGCATCAGAACTTATGTCCACTGTAAAATGTAATGAATTTGCTTGTTTCTTTAGTGAAATATTTAAAAGTATTAGACGGACCATCAGAACTACAGTCTAACAAGGACAATGTACCATCACTATGACCACCAAGATATAAATTATGTCACAATTTACTACAATTGATAAAAAAATCCCTAGAAGAAACAGTTCGACATCTTAAAGCTTCTACATGTTGTCTCGACACACTGCAATCTGACATTTTTAAAACAATTTTGTACTCTATAACAATGGACCTGCAGCAAATAGTTAATAGCTCCCTGCAATCAGGCATTTTCTTAACGTCTCTAAAAACAGCTGCCATTAAGCCCCTATTAAAAAACAGGACACTGGATGCATCTATAATGAACAACTATAGACCTTTATCAAATCTTCCTTTTATACTCAAGATCATTGAGGAGGTTGTCTTCAAACAACTCAGCAATATTGTGACGTCAAACCGTCTCTTTCAGTCAGGCTCAACACAGGACTGAAATTGCCCTGATTCAAGTTGAAATCATATGTGGCTGAAAACTGATTCAGATAAAATTACAGTTCTATTTTATCTCAGTGCAGCATTTGACACTGTGGATCATAGAACAGCTATAGATAGGCTGAAAAATTGGATAGGACTCTCTGGGACAGTCCTTGATTGGTTCTGATCTGATCTACATGGTCAGAGTTACACTGTCACCATGGATAATCATGAATCTGATAGGGTGGCTATGACATGCAGAGTTCCACAGGGATCATTTCTCGGACCACTTCTGTTCAATCTCCATATGCTACCTCTGGGACAAATTCTACCGAACAACAACTACTATTAACTACCACAGCTATGCCGATGATAGTCCAATATATAAAGCTCTCAAACCGTATGACAACAGCTCAATAGACACTGTGTCACTGTATAGAGCACATAAATACCTGGATGAGATTATTGTGTTTGGCAACAGAAATTAAAGAACAGGTATTTGTAAAGAGCTGGATTCTCTGGCCTTTAAAACCAGGAATCAAGAGCATAATCATTGTGTCCTTTTAAACTCAGACCTCACATTTAAAAGTCATATCAAATTGGTCACCAAAAGAGCATTCTATCATCTAAAAAATATATCCAGAATCAAAAGCCAGGTGTCCCAAAAAGACCAAAAGAAGCTCATCCATGCTTTTATCTCTAGTAGGGTTGACTACGGTAATGGCATCCTAATTGGACTCCCCAAAAAGACTGTAGAACAGCTGCAGCTCATTCAGAATGCTGCTGCTAGAATGTTAAGCAGTACCAAGAGAACAGAGCACGTCACTCCGATTTTTAAATCTTTGCACTTCCAGTCAGTTACAAAATAGATTTGAAAGTAGTGCTTCTAGTTTATACATATCTGAATGGTTTAGGACCTGAATATATTTCTGAAATGTTTGAAGAATATAAACCAAGCAGGTCTCTTAAACCCATGAACTCAGGTCAGCTAGTCGAGCCCAGAGTCCAAACTAAACATGTAAAAGCTGCGTTTAGCAGTTATGCTGTACACAACTGGAATAAACTACCAGAAGATCATAGACATGCACCAAACGTATACATTTTTTAATCCAGGCTAAAAACCCTTCTCTTTTCACAAGACTGAGCAATTAAACTTAACTACACTGTGAGTCTTAACTTTTTTAGTTTTATTAATTTTATTTTCTTAGTCTATTCTTTATTATAAGTTTTAAGTGAGGAACAGAAGGTTTACAAAATAAGAGACCTCTGCAAATTGAACGCTTCTGTTCCTCACTCAAAACATTCCTTTTCAACTTTTTTTGGAATGGAAACAAAAGTGTGCAGTGGTCTCTTAATTTTTTCCGTAGCTGTATGTAGCTAATACACACTAAATCTCTGTGTGAAGGGGGAAGAGAGTTCTGAAGAGTTTTGGTACAGAGGCAGATTGCCATCTCAGTGAACGCCATAATTCTCTTCCAGACAACCACTGCCTCACCGATCTCCTCCCTCTATGATTTTTGGGGTGTGGGGAGGGATGATGGGTAATTTCAAATAGAAACAAGTTACCTTTTTGGTTGCACTTTAAGCATGGTGTTTTACGTTTAATTTATTTAAAAATAAATATAAAAAGCTCATGCAATTTAGAGATATTCCCAGAGTCGTGGTCTTTTTACAAGACTTAAAAAATCTTTAAGCTTTATAAGCCATCAGTTAATCTTTCTCATTTGCCATCATGAGCAAAGTACCAGAAACTGTTGAGAAACTGTTGTATGTAAATCACATCCCATCCCAAAAAAGTTTGTCTACACCGACTTGTGGAATGTGACTATGGCTTCCATTAAATAGGAATTGGGGTTTATTTAATTTCTGTTTCTCTATTCTTAACTTTATTGCTCCCAATTTCAACAGATTGCTCATTGACAACTAGCTTACTTTTAATTTCAACCATTGAACTACAAACTATTTTGAAATGCAAACTTAATATTCCAATTTCAGTTCCTTATAAAATACAGAGAGATTATGGATTGATGACAGCACTTGAGATTTCATTACTGGAGTATTTTGTGTAAGTGTGCGTGTGTCAGTGTGTTCAGTCATAATAATACAGTAAAAAATCTATCGGGCTTCCTGCTTCAGTGAATGAAGTTGGAGTTGTCGCAGTGAGCTGGTGTTTGAATCAGGTTGTCTGCAACAAAGTGCCCCAGTCAATCACTGCTAGTGCTAGTTGGGGAGAGCAACACACAATAGAGTGCCTCCTTTGCTTTTGATTTTCTACAAGTTACATCAGATAGCTGTAAGTGAATTTGATCATTCACTTACAGTTACATTGTCCATGTATCAGGTTGACCTGATGATAGATTCAGTTTGGTTATGGAACAACCCCCAAAACAGCCTATGGCTCAGTTTTTCAGAATGCTCTCAATTGTGCAGCAGTAGAAGTTTACAAGGATCTTGGAATACAGGGTGCCTTCAGCCTCCTCAAGCAGTACAGGCGCTACCGTGCCTTTTTGACCAGCGCTGAGGTGTTGAGGCACCAGGAAAGGTCCTCGGAGATGTGGACACCCAGGAATTTGAAGCTGGACACACGCTCCACCTCAGTGCCATTGATGAGGCTTTAGACTTCCTGTAATCCACAATGAGCTCCTTGGTTTTCTTTGCATTGAGAGCCAGGCTGTTATCAGTGCACCATGCTGCCAGGCACTTGACCTCCTCCCTGTAGGCTGACTCGTCATTGTCACTGATCAGGCCTACCACCATGGTGTCTCTAGCGAACTTGACAATGATGTTGGAGCTATGTACAGAAACGCAGTCGTGGGTGAAGAGGGAGTATAGGGCACAGCACACAGCCTTGTGGAACACCAGTGTTCAGTTTCAGGGTGGATGAGGTAAAGTTGTCTAACCTGACAGACTTGGGTCTGTTGGTTAGGAAGTCCAAAGTCCAGTTGCAGAGAGAAGGGCTGATCCTTAGGTCATGGAGTTTGTTGACCAGCCTAAAGGGAACGACTGTGCTGAACACTGACCTAAAGTCTATGAACAGCATTCTAACATAGGTGTTGGTTTTGTCCAGGTGGGTCAGGGCAGAGTGTAAATCTGTGGAGATGGCATACTCTGTAGACCTGTTTGACTGGTAGGCAATCTGGTAGGGTTCCAGTGCTCAGGGAGGAAGGACTTGAGGTGGGCCAGAATTAGTCGAAGCACTTCATGATCATGGGGGTAAATGCAACCGGTCGAATTCTGACTAGATGCCGAAGACTGCTTCAACACTGGCACAATGGTTGCGGTCTTGAAGCATGTGGGGACCACCTCCTTGGCCACTGACAGGTTGTCAATGAATACTTTGATGGTAATGTCTAATGTTCAGCTGAAGCTAGGGTATGACAACAACCGTCATCAAAATGGGCACCTGATAATAATCCATGCAATCTACTGGAGATTTTCAGTAAATGTAGTAAGTAGATTAGCCTACTCTGCTCTGCTTTACTCTCTATTTTTGTCACAAACCCTTAAATCTGTCAGCTACTTTAAACCTGAAGAAAGTTGATAGGACCATAGCAATACTAGAATCTTAAAATAATGTATGGAGAAATTTGGAGAAGAGTTGTTTCTCTGACACTTTATTAGACTAAAGAAAGAGCTCTCTGGTCTTTGCCCCCATAGTGGAGAGGTTGGAGTCTGTTTGATTGAGTGTGTGGACAGGTGACTTTTATACAGGTAACGAGTTCAAACAGATGCAGTTAATACAGGTAATGAGTGGAGAACAGGAAGGCTTCTAACAGAAAAACTAACAGGTCTGTGAGAGCCGGAATTCTTACTGGTTGGTAGGTGATCAAATACTTATGCCATGCAATAAAATGCAAATTAATTATGTAAAAATCATACAATGTCATTTTCTGGATTTTTGTTTCAGTTTCCGTCTCTCACAGTGTACCTATAGTAAACATTACAGACATCTACATGCTTTGTAAGTAGGAAAACCTGCAAAATCAGCAGTGTATCAAATACTTGTTCTCGCCACTGTATATTGATTTGAAATTTCAGAAAATCATTCCCAGATTATCCCCATACAGACGCCCTCCGGGCACTTTTCAATAGCTGATTCTAGAAATTTTAAATATGCAGATTGATATGTTGACAATGTGACTTAACTAGAATATCACAGAAGTTCTGTCTTGCAGTGAGAAATGTGTCACACACCATCCACCTCAGCTGGTTGAGCTGTAGGAGAGTGTGAGCAAGAGAGCTCTGCGCCAGAACTGATCATTCACATCATCAAGCAGGAAAATCTATTTCTTCCTTGTAGCTAACCAGAAACAGTCTTTTTGTTAGCTTCCCTTTGCATGGTTAAGCAAAAAAGTTGACATACGAAATTAAAACCAGTGACACTTTATTGTCCCACATTTAGTTAAGGAATTTTTTGTTTGATAGATGTCATCTGCGTTGTGTTGTTTTCTTTCTATATGACATACATTGATAGGATGCCTTTCATTAAGGTAAAGCATATGATCTGGACATTTCTATTGCTACGCTGCTCTTTACTTGCAGAGATGTTAATCGTTTGTTTATGCAACAGGTGATTTCGGGTATTTATTCTGCAAAATAAAATGTTTTTGTTGCTAAACTGAGTTTCTATAATGTACATTTATGTACACTGCATTCGGAAAGTATTCAGACCCGTTCACTTTCTCCACGTTATGTAATGTCATATATAAGAAGAGTCCAAGCTGAAACTTGTGTTATCGTTATGGGCTATTGTTTGTAGATTGATGAGGATAAAACATATTTTAGAATACAGCTGTAATGTAACAAATGTGGAAAAAGTGAAGGGACCTGAATACTTTCCGAATGCACTGTAGGTGTAAGTTCTGCCTCCAATATTCGTCCTCGCCCTTCCCACCAGGCAGGAAAACACATTGCATTCACTTAATCCCTTGAATGCAACCTTCACTGTAGATCCAAATGCCCTGAATGCTTTCCTCACAGCCGATCCCAATCCCTTTAACACACCCATCATAGCAGATACCTATTACCGAAATATTTATTATGTGGCAATATCAACCTTTCGCTCCAGAACATGAAAGTGCTGAATTAATGTGCACTGTGCACAAGTCTGTGTCGAGCCACGAGTCAATATGGCTAAATCCGAGACTCATACAAGTCCTCTGCACCAATGGTCAAGTCACAAGTTGAGTGATGAGTCTCTATGGCCGAAGTTTGAGTTGGTGCTTGAGTCTGGGCTCTGGTGCAAAACCCTGTCATTGGGACAACCTGAACTAAAAAAAGTTGGATAACTGGAAGATACAGGGACATTCTGTAATGAATGCACAGAGAAGAATGGCTGGATCCAAGCGCAAGTGCGCAGAAACGTTTATTTGGAAGGTACAACGATATATCAAGGGACAGGCTAGCACGGACTCAAAGGGCAGGCAGAAGGTTGATAACCGGGTATCAAAGTAGACAAAAGGCAGAAGTACACAAGGGGATAATCCAGAGATGTTGTCAGACAGGCAGACACTGGTCAGGATAGCAAAAGTGACTCACTTTCTAAGACAAAGGAAAATACTGAACAGTCTTAGTAGAGTTGCAATCTCATAAAAAATACCTCACAAGGACAGGGTGTGAATATCAGGCTATATAGTGGGGATCAGGCAGAGCACAGGTGAGCGGCATTCCCAAGTCTTCCCTGTAACTTCTTGTGACAATCTGTGAAAACCCTTATCACCTACTCCGATAATGAGATAAGCCAACCCAGAGTAGACCAATTTCACTAAACTCCACCTCCTCATCCTCTTTGCACATCACTGTTTAATCTGTCTGAAGGAGAAACCCAGATATTTTTTTATTCATGGGGGCTGTAGCTGACAAGATGTAATAAAGCTAATTTATGTTCTTACTGTAGGCAGTTTTTTTACAAGAATATTATAACTGAGAGATTTACTTTCAAAGCGCGTGTGTCTGTGTTTTAGGTCTAACTATACTCATGGGGTCCATTTGCCGCTCCTCATGAGGCAAAAGTCAATTTCTGGCTCAGGGTTTAGGTTTAGGGTCAAACTTACCATTAATTTTAGAGTTAGAATTGGGGTCTAGGCATTGTTGGTTAAATTTAGGATTAAGGTTAGGCATTACACCTAGGTAAACTTTAGGCATAAATGTTACTTTATTGAGGTTAAGGTTAGTTTTAGGGTTAAAATTAGGGCAAGGGAGCATGCGATTTCTATTTTCTGGTCCCATGATGAGTTTAGCTGTACGAACGTGCGTGTGTGCGTGTGCGTGTGCGTGTGCGTGTGCGTGCGTGCGTGTGTGTGCGTGTGTGTGTGTGGTATGGAAGACTATGAACTAGCATGGGTGGGCTGCAGGAGGAAAGGCAAAAAGCTGACTGGCAACTCATTTATGTACTAATATGAAACCCACATGAATACTAACTTAGCCTACAATAGCTGGACTGGCCATTGGTTATGTTCCGCTGAATGGGAATTTGTTTACTCATCACTATAGAATTAATCAAAGATTGGTATGGAATAGAGTTTTCATTGGTATAGAGTTCATATTATATTTAAGCCTGAAAATAGTCACTACCTATCAAGTTGTTTAGGTCTGGAGAGTTACATCTATTTTGGTCATCTGTCCTGGCCTACTGAGTTTGATGCATTTGACCTATACAGTGTGCATGACATTGCTACTGACTTAAAGCTAACTTAGGTCTAAACCTTTCCACGGGGCCACACAGGGATTTAAGAGCCACCGGCACATATTGTTACCATGGCCTCTAATGGGATTGCCACAGTTGAGTTAGGATTAAAGCGATAGATTGACACATCCTGAATTAACCTGGACCTGAATGACTGTATGTGTTAATAGCTCTGAGTGCCAGTACTGAACAAATTACTTGTGTGTATGTAATAGAGAGGCTATATTGTTCAATGAGCATTATTACATATGTCTTGGGTATAGTTGAGCACTGGAGTTGGGAAATACTAAGTACTAAGTCAATAGGCTCACTCATCTGCTAAGATGTTATTAACAACTGATATCTCCTGGATAGGTATTTTAAGTATAAAGTTATCACATTACATGTTATAACAAACTGTAAGCAAGCCTGTCAGCAATCTGTAAATGATCCAGTCTGGGACTTTTACAACGAACATCATTTTAAACCTCCTATTTTGGTCTCAGTCGGATCTGTGATGGCAATTCCATCGATACACACTCATAAAGGAGTAAGTACAGACACAAAATTCTCTTAGCACAATTAACAGTTCATTTGCAAATAGAGAGACGTGTCAAACGCTTACAGAATAATCATTCGAGGAGCCTCTGAAGAAAAGACATGATCAGTCAGTATTTATTACAGTTAAAAGGGGTGTGGTAAGATGCTACCCAGTTGACTTAGGTCACACAGGTTTTACCCAAAGGGCGGGCTGTCCCCCACCTTATCCTTCCTGCCCCCTGTTGTATATCATCTCCTATCCTGTCCTAAAACCCATGGATCCGCATCTATCCACATCCTGCATCAATGATCATAAGGAAGGTGAGGGGTCAGCCCAGAAATACACGGCAGGACCAGGTCAATGACCTGAAGAGAGCTGGGACCACAATCTCAACGTAACACACTGCACCGTCATGGATTAAAATTCATGCATGTCCAGGCCTGTCTGAACTTTGCCAAGGACCACCTGGATGATCCAACCCCAAGAACCCCATCCCAACCGTGAAGCATGGAGGTGGAAACATTATTCTTTGGGGATGTCACGTCCCCGCCTCCGCGAGCGCGCAGCAGAGGGCGCCCGCGCTCCTGAGTGTCTGTGCACACCAACTCACACACCTGTCACCAATCACCACTCACACACCTGTCCCCATTCACCTCATCAACACACATACAAATACACCTCCCTGCCACTTCTCCCCTACCGGATCAATGGTTTACGTTAGCATACCACATCTCGCAATCACATCGAACAGACCTTCCGTCCCCGACCACTCTGCCTGAGCCCTGCCTGTACGTCTGTTCTCTGCCGGAACTGCGATCCCTTGCCTGTCCCCGATTACTCTGCCCCCCCCCTCGACTGTGCTTCTGCCGCCCGCTCGTGTACCGACCATCCGCCTGTCCCTGACTACTCTGCCTGCCACTCGTCTGTTCCTTCGCCGCCAGTCGGTGAGACACCTCACCTCCCGTCCCCGTACACTTTACCTGCCCGTTCCCCTCTTGCGCCCTGTCCGCACTTGGATCCTTACCTGCTGCCTTGACAGATTTGATCCGGCCATTATGGATCCAGCGGACTTAGACGCCGTGCGTCAAGCAGCGTTCTCCCAGGGTGCCCTTTTGGACCAGCACCAGTTGATGCTCCAGGGTATAACGAGTTCCCTACAGTCCCTGACCGCCAGCATCTCCGCTATCCAGAATCGGCTACAACCCCCTGCCCGAGCTATCCCCTCGCTGGCGTCACCACCACCACCACCTCGGCCGGTCCCCTCCCCGGATCGGGAACCATGGGTTCCCGAGAAGTATGACGGAGACCTGGGGCGGTGTCGGTCTTTCCTTCTTCAATGCGGCTTGGTCTTCGCTCAGCAACCACGGACCTACACGACCGATGGTGCCAAGATTGCTTACCTGGTTGGGTTGCTACGCAGACCCGCCCTGGAATGGGCCTCCGCTCTGTGGGAGCGACAGGACCCGGCTACTCGGTCCTATGTCTCTTTCACAGACGAGATGCGGAGGCTGTTCGACCACCCCGTTCGAGGAAAAGACGCCTCGACCCGGATGTTCGCCCTGCGCCAAGGGAAGCGTTGTGTGGCCCAGTATACCATCGAGTTCCGCACTTTGGCAGC
>JACXGJ010013985.1:0-15490 GCA_016801105.1 Esox niger | reverse complement strand
CCATTCTTCCCCCCGTTTGCATGTTAAATCAGAGTGGGCTGCTGTTGAGTGAACACCTAATGGTTCTTTGTGATGAATGCGAGGGGAGGAAAAGAACAGAACAAGTTGAGAGGTCTGGCTTCTGCCTGCTCTGGTCTATACAATTACTGTCTGTTTGTGTTCTTGTGTGTGTGTTTGTGGGTACTCGCGTGTGTGTGTGTTTTTCTACGTACCTATCTGCCCACACACATGGATGGACACATATGCAGAAACAGAAGGACACACAAACACACAACTGAGAACATGCAATTGCTCCACTCACCACAAAGCAATTCGGTGTCTGGAATAATGACTAGATAAATACGGTCACGTGCATTTTCATTAATTACCAACAAATTGGCATCTGGGCCAAAGGACAACCCCCATTGCCAGAAAAAACTGTTTTCCCGGTACATTGTTTCTACCACATATAGGAGAAAAAAAATAGAACAGCAAAAACATTATTCTCATTGACTTGAACATGTCAACAAAAACCCAACCAGAGTTGTTCTTCATGTGGAGTGTGACAAGTTTAACACAGGATGAAGCCAAAGTGGGAGCTCACATAAAAGGGCCATTCTATTGTAACAGAATGGCTTCGACTTTTCAATTTAAAATATATGCAAGAAAAAAAACTATGATTGAAGTTAAACAAAACATGAAACAGCATGCATAATTATTACAAAGTACACACAGTCCAAACATTTACTTGGAGAATATTTCTTTATCTGAATTATCTTTGCTTTTGAGAAGTTTTGTAATGTATAAATGGTTGATGCTCTTTGTGCAATCATGTTACCAAATGTTGCCTCTGCAATTTTCTTTAAAGTCTGACATGAGAAATCTGTAAATGTTTCTCAATTTCAAAACAGACATGTGTGTTCATAGTTTTTTTCAACTCAGTAGATTCTTCCATTGAATCCACAAGAGGGTATTCAGCTGACTGATGCTAACTCATTCATCCAGTTTTTTAATACTTATTTTTCATAGGATTATTTTCAATAGATTACTTTTGTGATTTTCTGTGAGCTGTAGAGCTCGAAATAATGCCTTTAAGTCATTTTTGTGAAACATGGAATGTAAATTGCTATAAGTTGTCCTTGTGCATGGAATGATTTTACATTGCAATCATTGATTTTAGTTTGACAGACTTCTCAGCATAACTTACTTTGTTGATTTCCGGCTCTGTGCATATTTTTCCAACAGTTTTTTATCTAGTGTCTTGATGCACTGACAACTAGACTGATTAATCAGAAGGAAGAAAGATATAAAGAGACCTACACAAACATTTCCTACAAATTCTAACTTCCTGTTTCCATGAAAATTCCTGATTGCATCAGCATCAAAATCCAAAACATTTTAGTTTAAACACATTTTAATGAATTTAATCTGATTTATTATCATTTTAAACATCATTTAATATGTTTTTTATTGGTCTATCAAATCTTTCTCTCTAATGGCAGGGGATAATGGATCGTGATGGGATTCAGCCAAGTGAGTGTGCAATACTCTCTTGTGGACAGACTACATCAACGTAATTCTTAATGATTCAATGAGATATTTTGTCAGCGTCTTTCAAATTTCAAAAGAGGTGGGGGGCGTTTGGCACATAACGTAAAAAGAGAGAAGGGGAGGAGCTATTTGTTCTGGTTACTTGGAGTTAATCGGGCATCTGACCAATTATGTGAAACTAAAGGTTAACCAAGATTAGCGTGAGTGCGGCTAGGGAGGAAAGTGGTACTGGGAGGAGGGATTGATTCATCTAATAACGTGTTTCTGCAGTTTACACAGAGACACATACACACATACACACACCTTGTCTTGCTGAGTTGCAGCTGAGCTCACTATGTGGCTAGCCTTCTAAACCTCAGCCTCCCTTTATTAGATTTAACCATAAATATTTGATGACTCTACTTCTCTCTTCATTTCCCTCTATTTTTCCCCTTTTCCCTACCTCTATTTCTCAAATTTTTCTTTCCTTCTATTCCCACCTTTCTTGTGTCTTACTATCGCCAGCTTTCTCAGTTTAGCTGCCTCTCTCCTCTCTGTCTAGCTATCTCAGCCAAGCCAAGGGTACTCAAGGTTGGGAACTGCTGCGTCACTTCCTGTAGGGCACAGCCTGGGGGGACCGCAGGAGGCAGAACTAGACGAGTGGCACACACCTCGGAGACAGCTGGTGCTCGGCCGCTGAACAAAGCAGAGGTGAGATTCTGAACCTAAGATGGATGGAGGAGAAATAATATAATGAGAACTAGAGGCTGAGAGAGCAAGATGGGGAGGGGAAGGCAGACAGAGAAGGTGGCTGAAGCCATGTCAGCCATCTTGGCAGGTGGACTGGAGAAGAGTTGACGATATCCTTACAGTTGTGTTCCCATTCACTGCTAGTAAATAAACAAACAGACAGACAGGAAAACAAACAAACAGACAGGCATATTGCTTCCCCAGTCTCTAAACAGAGAAGGCTTGAGTGGAGCTGCAATTGCTGTATTTCTCCTGCATGTTGTCTGTCGCAGGGCTACAGCCTCCTAGAATAAAGCCTCACACACAGTCTCTCTCTTTGTCTGCACGCCCATGCTGTCTCAAAACATTTATAAAGAGCCCTGCATTCTTTAATTCTTCTAAGATCCGAAGCTTGCATTTAATCAGGCTTAGTTAGCTTAGCAGCCTGAAGCTGGGGCCCTGAATGGCCCAGGGGGCCATCTGTTTCCTTCTATTACTATGGCCTCCCAGCTACCACACAGACCCTTGTAATTCTGTGGTTAATGTGGCTACCTCTGTATCTCACTCTGTGGTTAACACTATTTAACTCTGTGGTTAACACTGCACCTAACTCTGTGGTTAACACTGGACCTACCTCTGGTTAACACTGTATCTCACTCTGTGGTTAACACTATTTAACTCTGTGGTTAACAATCTCTAACTCTGTGGTTAACACTCCACCTAACTCTATGGTTAACACTGGACCTACCTCTGTGGTTAACACTGTATCTAACTCTGTGTTTAACACTGTACATAACTTTAACACGGTATCTAACTGTGTTTAGCTGGGTAATCTACCCCCAGAAACTCAATTAATTACATTTGGAGAATTCTTATTTTCTAGTAGTCAGTAACTGCCCCATTTTCACTTCTGTGATCTGTCTGTAAAATAAGGAAACCATGTCATAATGCCTCTTCAAATTAAATTATTGGGTGTGCAGAATAGCACACACTTAATGATTATCTGCACCCTAGATCCTCAAAACAGCCATTGGGTGGGATTAGCATACTTGTATACAATACATCCATCTGTTTATATAGTCATGACAAAGTATATATTTTGTTAAATATAACTGAAAGTACACTGTGTACTTCTGAGCAGAAAGAAAACATCAATGTAAGTACTTGTCATTTGCTAGAATTTTGTTACCTCTGTGTTGTAGATGAGCTGCGGAATGCATTATTAATTTCATGTTGTTTGCTAAACTTACTGTAGTTATGAAATGCTGAAAAAATTTCCCAACATATATTGTCATCTTATGTTGGCTTTATGTTATAATGTACATCATAACAGTGTGTGGTTCTGGGTGGATTACTCCATTAACGCTTTGGCCAGTGCGATGCTTAAGGCTTTGGCTAACAGAATGGTTAACGTACACTGTAGCTAAAGAGACGCTCCAGTCACGCGACCATCCAATTGAAAACTCCTTTTAAAGTCCTACTTTGCAATCCAAATATTTGTTGAGGTGACAAAATAAAAGTGATAACTGCCTTTGTCCTGTTGAAACTGGTACAGTGCATTAACCTCTCTGAAAAGTCATTTTTAGGCAAGGTGAGATCAGTGTTTAAAATTTGTATTTTTGGAGGAGCTCAGCAATTATAACAGGAAGACCACATGACTGGAGTGCATTTTTAAGACTCTTAAGTAACAGAGGCTGACATTTTTGTCCAGTTAACTGTAAATCAGCCTCCTCTCATTTCCTGCCCCACTTCCTACACAATCCTGGTCAGCAATGGGTTATTACTCCAGGCAAACACACACACACACACACACACACACACACACACACAAGCACAGGACATAATCAAGCAGAGGCAGTTCAGACAGGAAACCTGAGTGTTTTGCTGATAGCACCGGCTGATTTTGCATCACTTAGATGTATCACTCCACCTTTGCATGAGTCATCCAGTTCTGCACGCATATCCCCTAGCGGCTGTCTGGCCACCAGCTCTGTACTGGGCTTTCTAGCTCTTCATGCTGTTGCAGTAGCATGTGTTACCTGCTGTCAGTGTTCTACTTTCCAACCATCAATCCTAAACTGATGGCTTTTTATTATTATGGCACAAGCATATTTTTGAAAATTTCTAGTTATTTGTATTGAGAGAAAAAAGATACACAAAGGGCAAGAGAGTTTCGGTCAGATGGGCATGGGTCATATATGTAGTCAAGGCAGTTTATGTACCAGGGGTCATTTTGTTAACACTGGACCATGACAGTCTCTTTAAGTTATTCAGACTTCGTATGGCATTGATCTCTACAGCCTGCTGTCTCAAACATTCTATAGTGTTTCAAAAAGGTTTTCACACAATTCTTCTCAGCCTCCGATTTCGTGATGTCCGATTGGCAATTTTGGCTTTGCCTTGTTGAAACAACTTCACAGCAGGAGCAGGATAATCAGTGTCGAAGACTGTTCTGAATCTCATCACACTGCTCCCTCAACCAAGGTGTTTTCATTTTCAGCAGCGCCCAGGCGCTAAAGAAAAACATATTTCCCTGCCAAATATGTTCATTTCTTTATCCTAGATTTAGGGTCTGTTTTATTGTTGCAACGACCAGAGGACTTAGAGTCATAATCTTAATGTGTCGTCCGTATTCGAACTGAATTGACACCCTTCTGCTTCCTGTAACGCTGCTCCCTTAACCAGGAAGAGTACACCAGAATCCTTACATGCTGGAGGAATGCATTCTCTGGCCAAAAACATAATTGAGTTAATTGGGGCCAAACCGGGTCCAAGGAGTCACTGGAGCATGACAAGTGTCACGTGCACAGGTAAGGATCCAAGCACGGACTGGGAAGAAGAGGGGAAGAGACAGACAGAGCGAAGGGGGACGGGAGGTGTGGCGTCTCACGAACCGGCGGCAAAGGCACAGACGAGCAGCAGGCGTAGTAGTCGTAGACGGGCAGATGGTCGGAAAACGAGCGGGCGGCAGAAGTACAGTCAGGGAGCGGGCAGAGTAGTCGGGGACAGGCGAGAGATCAGAATTCCGGCGGCGAACAGATGTACAGGCAGGGCTCAGGCAGAATAGTCAGGAACGGGCGATCGGCCGGAACACGGGAAGGCAGGACAAGAGTCTGGTAAGTGCGTGATGTGGCATGTAAACATGAACCATTGATCTGGCAGGGAAAAGGTGGCAGGGGGTTGTACTTGTATGGCATGGTGACGAGGTGAGTGGAGACAGGTGCGTGTGTAGTGATAGATGACAGTTGTGAGATCAGGTGCGTGCTGGTGACTCAGGAGCGAGGGCGCTCGCCTCTGCATGCTGGCGCAGGCGGGGATATGACAGTACCACCCCCCCAACGGACGCCCCCGGGCGTACCACCCGGAGCCCCCAGCCGTCGGCGATGGTAGGCCCGGAGCATGGTCGGATCCAGGATCTGGCGTCGGGGAACCCAGCATCGCTCCTCGGGACCATAACCCTCCGAGTCCACAAGATACTGGAAACTGCGACGCCGACGACGAGAGTCCAGGATCCGACGGACGGTAAACGCAGGATGATCCGAGGAGGGGGTGGCCGAGGAGGAGGAGGGAGGAGCGGGCTGTGACGCACGGGCTTGATGCAGGACATGTGGAAGGAGGGATGGACCTTGAGAGAAGAGGGCAGCTTGAGGTGGACGACTACGGGGTTGATGACCTTATCGATGGTGAAGGGACTGATAAACCCAGGGGATAGCTTGCGGGAGTCGGTGCGCAAAGGGAGGTCTTTGGTGGACAGCCAAACCCTATCCCCCACAGTTTAAGAGGGAGCCGGCACCCGGTGCCGGTTGGCCTGTGCGCAGTACAACCCGGAGGACCGAAGCAGGGCAGCTCTGGCGCGGTGCCAGGTCCAATGGCAACGTTGTACGTGGGCGTGAACGGCTAGCACTGCCAGGTCTCTCTCCTGGGATGGGAACAGTGGAGCTGGTATCCAAACAGGCACTGGAAAGGGGACATGCCCATTGCGGATGTGGGAAGGTTGTTGTGAGCATATTCCACCCACGGAAGCTGGGAGGACCAGGTGGCGGGGTTGGAGGACACCAGGCAACGGAAAGAGGACCCTAACGTCTGATTGGCCCTCTCGGCCTGGCCGTTAGTTTGGGGATGAACACCGGAGGAGAGACTAAAGGTGGCGCCAATGGCACGGCAAATGGACTTCCACACTGCGGACGTAAACTGCGGTCCGCGGTTGGAGACCAGGTTGAGGGGCAGCCCGAAAATGCAAATCACTTCTCTGACCAGGATCGCAGCCATCTCCTTAGTTGAGGGGAGTTTGGGTAGGCGAATGAAGCGGGTTTACTTTCTGAACCTGTCCACGACGGTGAGGACCACAGTGTTACCGTCGGAACAGGGCAGACCGGTTACGATATCTAAGGACAGATGGGACCAGGGGCGACGAAGGACAGGTAAAGGACACAGAAGCCCGGAGCTGGGCCGGTTGGACTGCTTGTTCTGGGCGCAAGTGGGGCAGGCAGCAATGTAGGCTTGCGCATCAATGTGCATGGAGGGTCACCAGAACCTTCTGCGGAGGAAGGTCATGGTGCGGGCCGGGCAGGGATGGCAGGTGAGCTTGGAGGTGTGGGCCCAGGCCAGTACCTCCGACCTAGTGGGTTCGGGGACGAAGAGGCACCTGGGAGGTTCGTTACCAGGGCCCGGTTCGCTGAGGAGAGCCGTCCTCACTGTCTCCTCGACTCTCCAAAGCGCAACGCCAATTATGCACTGCCTCGGCAGGATTGCGTCGGGTCGGGCGCACGGCTCCTCTCCTTTGGTGAAGACGCGGAACAGGGCATTCGGCTTTCCGTTTTTTGTGCCAGGTCTGTACGTGAGGGTGAAGTTGAACCGTGAAAAGAACAGGGCCCATCTTGCCTGGCGGGGATTGAGACGCTTAGCAGACCGGTTATATTCAAGATTACGGTGATCCGTCCAAACGAGAAATGGCAATTCCGCACTCTCAAGCCAATGCCGCCATTCCTCCCATGCAAGCTTGATGGCCAGTAGTTCTCGATTGCCAACATCGTAGTTGGCCTTGGATTGCGACAGACGGCAGGATAAGAAGGCGCAGGGATGGAGCTTGCTGTCTATGGAGTCTTGGGACGGCACTGCCCCAACTCCAACTTCCGAGGCGTCTACCTCAACCACCAACTGCCGCAATGGATCGGGTTGGGAGAGGACGTGCGCCGAGGTGAAAGGGGTCCAGGAATGCTTTGAGGTCCCAGAATTCTTCCTCCGCCGCCGGGGTCCAGGCAAACGGCTTGACGCAGGACGTTAGGGCAATCAGTGGTGCGGCTATCTGGCTATAGTTCCTAATGAACTGCTTGTAAAAGTTAACCAAGGCCAGAAACCTCTTAAGATCCGTCTGTGAGTACGGGGTTGGCCATTCGACTACTGCCTCCACTTTAGACTGGTCCATCCGAATCTGCCCTTTAGACATAAAATACCCCAGAAAGGAGACGGTTGAGGCGTGGAGCTCGCATTTCTCCACTTTTATGTATAAGCAGTTCTCCCGGAGGCGATGAAGGACCTGTCGGACGTGCTGGACATGTTCGGTTAGGTCTCTGGAGAAGATCAAGATGTCGTTGAGGTATACGAAAGTGTATCGACCTATCATGTCTCCCAGCACGTCATTAATAAAATTCTGAAAAACCACTGGCGCGTTGGTGAGCCGAATGGCATCACCAGATATTCGAAATGCCCCATAGGGTTGTTGACCCTGGTTAGCCACTCGTCCCCCTCCCTTATATGATGAGGTGGTACGCGTTGCGGAGGTCCAATTTGGTGAAAACGGGGGCACCCATTATTGAGTCGAACGCGGAATTCATCAAAGGGAGGGGGTATTCATTCTTAATAGTAATATTGTTAAGACCACGGTAATCGATACAAGGGCGGAGGGATCCATCCTTCTTGCCAACCAAAGAAGAAACCTGCTTCCAGAGAAGAGGATGAAGGTCGAATGCAACCGGAGTCCAGGGATTCCCTAATGTACTTCTCCATGGCCTCCCTTTCTGGTTTGGAGAGGCTATATAGGCGCCCCTTGGGAAAAGAGGAGCCGGGAAGCAATTCGATAGTGCAGTCGTAAGGTCTGTGCGGAGGGAGTGAGAGCGCACAGCGTTTACTGAAAACCTCCCCAATGCCGTGGTAGACAGACGGCACACCATTCAGGTCAGGTGGCTGAGGACTAATATTTTGGTCAGGTACTGGCAGTGGGTAGGCCGCTCTCAGACAGTCCGTGTGGCAGTTCGGGCTCACCTTAAGTATCCTGCCCGCGGTCCAGTCGATGGCAGGATTATGCCTGACCAACCACGGGTATCCCAGGACCAACGGAATGTGGGGAGTGCTAGTGAGCAACAGACAGATGGTCTCTGAGTGATTGCCTGACATAGACAGTCGGAAGTGACCCTGGCCAGGTGTCGACCGTCCAGAGCCCCGGCTTCAATGGCCTCCGAAAGCGGTTCAGCGGAGAGCCCCAGCTGGGCGGCCAACGACGAGTGCAGGAAACTGTCATCGGCACCGGAGTCGATCAGTGCCTGTATTTTGAGTCGCTGACCGTTGTGGCAAAGGGTGGCATAAAAGTGGTGTCGGGGACAGGAGACATCGGTGCTTGGGCTTGTAAGTCATTCCCCAGAGACTAACCAGCCCGTCCGTTTCCCTTCTTCTGAGGGCAGGAAGCAATGAAATGGCCAGGGCGGACACAGTACAGACAACTGTTGGTCTCCCGTCTGGCGGAGCGGTCGGAATTGGTGAGGAGTTCGGCTCAGGCTGTCTTGCCCTCCTGCGCTCTTGCGCATGGTTATCCATGCGAACCGTCAGAGCAATCAAACCATCTAGATCCTCAGGTTCCGGGTAGGAAACCAGCTCATCCTTGAGGTGTTCGTTTAGCCCATTGATGAACGCGGCTTGCAGGGCCTCGCCATTCCACCCACTCTCTGCCGCCAGGGTGCGGAACTCAATCGTGTATTCGGTGACACTGCGCGGTCCCTGGCACAGGGCGAACATCCGAGCCGAGGAATCCTTTCCCCGGACCGGGTGGTCGAACAACCTCTGCATCTCGCTAGTGAAGGCATCGTAAGACCGGGTTGCCAGATCCTGATGTTCCCAAAGGGCCGAGGCCCACTCCAGTGACATAGGTCCTCTGTCCCAAATCCCGTCATATCTTTCAGAGGGTGGGAAACCCGGGCTCGCCATCCACAGGGTGCACGGAACGAGGCTCAGGCGGAGTCGGTGATGGAGTTGGAACGGGAGTCGCGGTGGAGGAGGCAGAGGGAGCACTCAGTCGGTTCTGAATGGCAGAGACGTTGACTGAAAGAGCCTGTAAGGAGCTCGTTATCTCCTGGAGCGCTGACTTGTGTTGGCCCAAGATGGCGCCCTGGGAAGTGACAGCCTGACGTACAGTGTCCAGATCCGCTGGATCCATTTTGGCCAGATCAATTCTGTCATGGGCACAGGTAAGGATCCAAGCGCGGACAGGGAAGGAGAGGGGAAGAGACAGACAGAGCAGACGGGGACGGGAGGTGAGGCGTCTCACGAACCGGTGGCGAAGGCACAGACGAGCAGCAGGCGTAGTAGTCGGGGACGGGCAGATGGTTGGAAAATGAACGGGCGGCAGAAGTACAGTCAAGGAGCGGGCAGAGTAGTCGGGGACAGGCGAGAGATCAGAATTCTGACGGCAAACAGACGTACAGGTAGGGCTCAGGCAGAATAGTCAGGAACGGGCAATCGGTCGGAACACGGGAAGGCAGGACTGGGGAAAGAGTCTGGTAAGCGCGAGATGTGGCATGTAAACATGAACCATTGATCTGGCAGGGAAAAGGTGGCAGGGAGTTGTACTTGTATGGCATGGTGACGAGGTGAGTGGAGACAGGTGCGTGAGTAGTGATTGATGACAGATGTGAGAAGAGTTGCTGGTGACTCAGGAGCGCGGGTGCCCGCCTCTGCGTGCTCGCGCAGGTGGGGACGTGACAACAATGTGATGACAAACCCCCCAATACCAGACAGACCCCTGGGCTAATCCAAAAGGAGGATTTATACCCCGATATATAAGTTACACAGCAGACTGTAAGGGTTTTTGACTTGGTTTAAGGGTGCTCCCAATGGTAGACAATACACATATTGCTTTAGGACATAAAATAACCCTTGCAGGCACCCAAACTACCACAAGAAGTCAGTAGAGCGTGACGAGACAAGGCAACCCCATCTAATATCCCCCGGTCCCACTCGGGTGGTGCGCTGATCCCTTGACATTGTCGATACATTTACCCTCAAATTAATGGTTGAATGATTATGTGGCACTTTGCCACTGCATCTGTCCTCCCTCCTCTCTGCACATTTTAACCAACACAGCCCCAGCTCTCAGTCCTTCATCTTTCCACCCAACCTCTCAGCAGGTCCACGGGGACTGAATACAGCTGTGGTTCAGTCCTGTTGACGAGCTGTTAATGACGCCCCAGTGTACACCAAATCATAACATACACAGCACACAGTCCTGAAGTAAACCGTACGTCTCTGGAGACTTCCGACTGGCGGCTGCTCTTGTTGGGGCCCTTTGGAGAGGACAATGCAGCCAGGCGAATGATGGGCAGAAATCCTATTGCACAAACAGCTGCAACGGAGGCATCTCTGTGCACTATTACGACATACAACGACAGTGGAGATGAAGGGGAGAAAAAAGGAGGACGAGAATGAGAGAATCTCACAGCTTAAGAAACAGCTGTAAATGTCAGTGTGCGTGAGTTGTAATTACGGAGCTCAGTAGCGTTTACTCATGAGTGGTGTATTACAGATAAGCATGAATAGAGCGCTTGAAGAGAGACCAGAGCCAGTGTCTGCTGTGGCAATATACTTGACTGTGTTTGTTCAGTTCAGGGAGGCTGATCGCTTTGCTTAATTCAGTGGAGAAATGAATAAACAAGGCTCAGACATGAGTCGGCACCTCTCTCTGTTAGCCAGGTGGCTGTACAGGATACCGAAGCAGACTAGGGAAATATTAGAGAGCTCAACTGTCAAAATAACCGAGTATTTACATATACATTTTCTTTTTACTTTTAGACAATCTAGTCATTATATTATCACTGATCATTTTATTTAGTATTATTATATTTATTACACTATAGGATAAAAAAAAACATTGAACATTGTAACTTCATCATAGCGTTAAAACTCACTTTATTTTGTAAAATATCAAGTATACCAAATGAAGACAAATGCCCTTATATTAGTTTGACCTCCTGACCTCTAGCTTTTATCACATATGTCCTCTGTTAATATGTAACTAGGGTCGTAAGGATCAGATTGACGACTGTTGAAATGAGACCACCTTCATTCTCCTTCAAGTACTCTACATCTGCCAGCACATCAGCACTTAAAATTCTTAAAATCTCTCCCTTTGTAGAATTCTCAGATTCTTCTAAATAAAAAAAGAAAGATTTTATAATTAGCCTATAGAAAAGCATTGTGTTATTTCTGAGTTCACATAAAATAAAGTATTTCAAGGCACAGGGATTGAATCTAATGCACAGCCTCAGAGGTCAGGATGAAGAGAGGAAAGGCAGGAAAAGGGAGGAAAACATCATGTCAGCAATGCCACCATCTTGGCTTCAAACCAGAAGAGCAGAGGAACAGAATTGCATGGCAAAACCTGGGTTTGGTTCTAACCACGGCATCTATCTCCATCATGTGGTGAAAGACACATACACCAACGTACCTTACTGTGCTATACTGTACTGAACTAACCTGCACTGTGCTACTATATCCCCTCCGTAATGCCTATAGTGTACTTTTCTATCCCCTATAGTACATCTACTATACTGTACTATACTCTATGGTACTGGAGTGTGCTATATCCCATAGTGTACTATATTAAACTATATTAAACTCAGTAATGATGTACATGTCACGGTTCTCTATGAAATACAAATCACACTCCGGGTCTCGATGAAGGAACTAAACTAAAAATCTAAATCTTTACTGTACATTGTGTAATTAGTTGAGAAGAAAATGTCATAACAACGATCAATGGAAACGAATATCACCAACCCATTCATGGCTGTATTCAAACTCCCACTGAAAATCTAAATTTACAATTGATATCACAGGCCAACTTCACCCCGGAAACTCATAATATGACACAGTATTGTGTATGGCACTTACGTGCCTGCATGCCCTCCTGACTATGTCTGGGCATGTTCCTGATGAGAGGGCAGATTGTGACTTGGGGGATCTCCTCCATATCAATGCAGGAACTGCCTAAACACTATGGCCACAGGAGGCCAGGCATTGTCCTGCACCAGGAGGAACCCGGTGTCCATTGCACAAGTGTAAGATCTGACGGTACCTAACAGCAGTCAGGGTACAGATGGCTAGCATGTGGAGGTCTGTGTGAACCTCCAAGGATATGCCTCCCCAGGCCATCACTGACCCAACGCCAAACCAGTCATGCTGGATGATGTTGCAAGCACCATTCACCATGGCGCCTACAGGTCTGTCATGTGCTCAGTGTGAATTCTGGTGTTCTCCGGTGAATGGCAATCGAGCTGTACAGTACTGGGCTGTGAGCACAAATCCCACTAGAGGACTTGAGCCCTCATGCCATCCTCATGGAGTCTGTTTCTGATAGAAACATGCACACCAGTAGCCTAGTGGAGATCCTTTTTTTAGGGCTGTGGCAATGCCCCTCCTGTTCCTCCTTTCACAAAGGCGCAGATACCGGTCCTGCTGCTGTGTCGATGCCCTTCTACGGCCATGTCCAGCTCTCCAAGTGTAATGGCCTGTATCCTGGTATCTCCTCCATGCTTTTGAGACTGTACTGGGAAACACAGCAAACTTCTTGCAATGATGGATGTGTCATCCTGGAGGAACTGGACTGCCTGTGCAACAAGACTGGGCTGCAGGTACCGCCTCAGCGGTAAGGACACTAGCAAAACGCTAAACTAGAGAAGAATCTGTAAGGAATAAGGAGAGCGCAATTGTCTGTGGCCACCACCTGCAAAACCATTCCCTTTTGGGGGGGTTGTTCAGCTCGTACCTCTCCAGTGCACCTATTCTGACTTTCATTTGGACCAAAACAGGTGACCTTGATTCACAATCACTTATGCTTCTGACCTGCACCAATTGACATCCTTGAAGTTTAACTGACTTGGTGTTATACTGTGATTATTATGTGTTCCCTTATTGTTTTGAGCAGTGTATGGTTACTGTAATTTTCTGTTCTTTTTTAATTATCTGGAAATATAAGGCACTCTACTAGAACTCTGGTGTTGTGTACTTAAATAGCTTTAATGGGTTGCCTTAGTCATTTGTTTAACCCTTGTTAAAAAAGTAGACTGAAAACACTTTCTCATCTAGAACAATTCCCTAGGAGCAATTACGGTTAAAAGCCTTTGTCAAAGAAAAAT
The DNA here is from genome assembly GCA_016801105.1 of Esox niger. Classification (NCBI taxonomy): domain Eukaryota; kingdom Metazoa; phylum Chordata; class Actinopteri; order Esociformes; family Esocidae; genus Esox; species Esox niger. The sequence goes on along the minus strand of JACXGJ010013985.1, from coordinate 1,850 downwards.
GACAATAGTTTTTATCAATCTGGCGGGGTGAGTCCATCCAGCAACCGTTCAGCTACTGTCAAACATTCTAATCATTAGAATAACAGCCTAGGAGAGCTGCCTAGGATACCTGCCTGGTGATTTAGATTTTGACATTCAATTTGTTATCAAACGAATGTTATGCAATGATCTTGTATATGTGATAAGGACTCGCACTTGTGGTATGTACCACAGATAACAAATACTAATGCTGAACGTGGGTCACAGGTCTCCAAACTGTTGACGGAGCAAAATCCCAAGCATTTTATTAATAAATCCACAATATCAACTGACCCATAAACTCTACTGAACCTTGAACACTGAATGCATGACACACTAATAAGTACCAAAACAACACCACTACAGTAAGATGTTATCTTAATGAATTTCAAATTAACTCCAATATTTCACTTTGGAAATGCTCCAATATTACCTCTCTTTTCAAACCTTTTCCATAGGCTTTACTGTGAGGTTAGTACTGGTTAGTATATTGACCTCTTATTGACCAGACAACATTTTCTTTGATTTCCATTTATATTTCCTTCCCTCCACAGTACCCCCCCCCCCCCACCATATGGAAGTAAACGTATGTTAAAATAATTTATCATGCTTCAACTGCTTTGCCCTTATTTGCCCATCTGCACATCTGCACATACACACAAGCAGACACACCGACTCACAGGCAGACACACGTACACACACACACACACACACACACACACAGACAGACAGACAGACACACACACACCATATCTGCGCTGTGTTGTGGATGGTATTGGGGGCTTGAAAGCGGTCTCCAGTGTGTCACTGATCAACCCGGTTTGTTGGACAGATCTACAATGAATCCTCCCTTTGCTTTGTTCCTGTCTGAAACACTGTCACACACACAGGGAATACAGTAATGTCTATATCCTGCAGGATGAGTTATTTCCGCTGAGGAGACAGTGAATGGCAATGTGTGTAGGTGGGCTGGAAAGGAGATAAGAAAGGAGAGCGAAGATAGAGAGCTAGGTTGAAAGGCAGATGAATATCTTTTAAATCGTTTGTGTTTTACCAGTGGAGGAGTGGGTGTTTTTACTTGTGTGGCTGGCCTTGCTAATGTGTGTGTGTGTGTGTGTGTGTTTATGCTTCTATTCTTCTAGTTTCTCTCACCAGCTGGTGCAGTCTTCCATTTAGAATACAAATGCAAGTACCTCAACACATCGCTTCAAAGTCACCTCAGTCCCGTCCATTCATCCAAGAGATCCCAAAGGCAAAGGTCACCAAGGTGTATTTGCCGGGGCCACAGAGCACTTACAACTAATCACCGGGCCACTGAGCAAGCGTGTGTGTATCAGTAGAACTGATATACAGCTTACTCTAATCCAGTGGTTCCCAACCTTTTTTGGGTACTGTACCCCCAAAACATTTTATCCTGCCTGAAGTACCCCCACAAACGCATGTGATCGGTGTGATTTTTAGATTTGGTGTAAATTTTAGGTGATACCTGAATTTACCTGTAAATAATGATATTTTTACTTCCTATAACTCTTATAATATAATACTTGTCTTTGTTCAATATTTGTATGACTTTTTCACTTCTTCACATGTTCAGACCAACTATACAAAAACAAAGATTAATAATAAAAAACAATTTTTTTATTTACAAACTTTAAATACAAAAATAAACCAATAAAATTAATAATCAAGTTCTAAAATAATCCTTCTAATGCAATCCTAAAATAAAATGTTTTGAGAAAAGATTTAAAAGTCACTAATGTATTTGAATTCCATACTGTAGCATAGGAACAAAATGCTCTATTACAGAACGAAGCTGTGTATTTGGAACAATC
>JACXGJ010013984.1:0-15490 GCA_016801105.1 Esox niger | reverse complement strand
GGCTGCCGCCTCAGGGCAGCGCGGGGCGCTGGCTGCCGCCTCAGGGCAGCGCGGGGCGCTGGCTGCCGCCTCAGGGCAGCGCGGGGCGCTGGCTGCCGCCTCAGGGCAGCGCGGGGCGCTGGCTGCCGCCTCAGGGCAGCGCGGGGCGCAGGCTGCCGCGTCTGGGCGGCCAGGAGTTCCCGGGCGCGCTCCCACGCCCTGAAGGCCATTTGCAGGGCGTCATGCATGCACCCATCTAGCACCCCCCAAAAAATATTTTGGGGCTGCCTTTTGGCCGTTCGTCTTGCTTGGTCCTTTTGGTGGATTATTCTGTCACAGAATTGGTGGAAGGACTCAGGGGCAGAGACGTTGTGGAGATAGTAGTCCATAGTTTAATTAAGAGAGAACAAAAGAAACAAACAAGCAAACTCAAAATGACTGGGTGTTGTAGCCTTCGGCTGACAAGCCACAATAATCCACACTAGTGTGGGCAAACACTCAACATAAATAGGGTCCCCAATTGGAGGCAACAACCAACACCTGCCTCCAATTGGGGAGACCCAAGAACATAGAGGTGCCTAGAGCCACGTCCTGACTTTGGCCCCAGCCAGCGCGAAGATGGCTAGGGGCATAGTCAGGACGTGACAATTTCAATGATAAGATTATGAAAACCCGTGACAGCTATTGAAAATATTAACATATTTTACAATCAAAGTTTTATATTCAAACTTTGAGCATCAATAACAAACCTAACCATAAACATGATATTTAAAAACGTTTATTTTTATAAATAAAAATGATAAACTTTCAATTGTGAAAGTGTAAACCATAAATTGTGTATGTGTGTGTGTGTGTGTGGGTGTGGGTGTGGGGGTGTGTGTGTAATGCATACTTATGCATTCTTAGTCCAAGCATTTGACCAGTGTGTTGCACTGAGAACACCTAGGATCCTATGAGCAACAATCATCTCCGTCGTTTTGCTGATATTGAGCTGACACCACAAAGTCAGTGACCTTACTTCGTCTCTATAGGCTGACTTGTGGTTGTCAGAGATCAGGCCTATGATGGTGTCATCAGCAAACCTAACGATGGTGTTGGAGACGTGGGTTGCCAGGCAGCACACAGCCCTGGGGGGAGCCAGTACTGAGAGTCAGTGAGGAGGAGGTGGTGTTGCCCATGCGCACCACCTGGTGTCTGCCCGTCAGAAAGCTCAGGATCCATCTGCACATAGAGGGGTCAAGTCTCAGATCCCTGAGCTTCACCGCCAGCTTGTGGGGCACAATAGTGTTGAAGGCTGAGCTGTAGTCAATGAACAGCATTGTCACAAATGTGTTCCTCTGGTCCAGATGAGAGAGTGCGGAGTGGAGGGTCAGAGCAATGGCATCCTCTGTGGATCTGTTGTCTGTAGGCAAACTGCATCGAGTTAAGTGTTACAGGCTTGGAGTCTATGATATGAGTTTTAACTAGCCGCTCAAAGCACTTGGTGATGATTGGTGTGAGTGCTACAGGGCAGTAGTCATTCGTGCAGAAGACTTTTAGCTTTTTGGCACAGGAACAATTATGGACTTTTTTAAACAACTCTCTGCCGGAGTTGAATGCTACAGTCAGTGCCTTCAGCATGGCACAAATACCACTGTTGACCCATGGTTTTTGATTAGGAAATTATTTTGTAGATACATTTGCTAATAAAAACGGTCACGGAGTGTGTATTCATTGATATTGCCTCCAGACGCCTCTCGGAACATTTGCTAGTCGGTAGTGAGGAAACAGTCACGTAAGTCTTCCAGAAAACAGAATAAGTTATACTAGCTACAAGGCTACCTGACTCAGACTAGAAAGCAGTTATTATTATTATATATTCAGTATAGATGTGCAACAATTATCAAATATTATTTATTTGAAAACATCAAACGTTTTCTGAGGTAAACGTTTTGTTAAATTCACTACTCAAATGTTTAGGATAAAATTTCCCGAATGTCCTTGTAAAGCTAAATGTTTTGCCCATTAAAATTACGTTGTTCAGAAATAAAGTGTAGACATTGTTAAAGTTGTATAGGACTATTGTAACTGAAAATGGTTGATTTGTAATGGAATATCTACATAGGCCACAATTTGGCCCTTGTCAACCCCCGGCCGAAATTTGGCCCTTGTCAAAGCTGCTCAGATCTTTACCCATGCGCATTTTTCCTGCTTCTAACACATCAACTTTGAGGACAGAATTTTCACTTGCTGCGAGAATGTCAATTTTATTCAATTCACCTGTCAGTGGTCATCATTTTATGAATGATCGGTGTATATTCCTGACTGTAAAAAGTTACTAGTATCAAATTTTCCTATCAAATTCTATGAGAAATGTATATAGGTCAGTTTTGACCCAGCATATACAAACTCGGGTAGTTATTCAAGAACTACTTTAAAAATGAGAAATAACAAGAAACCAGGCAAGCCAAGTTCAGCCGGCCCAAAATAGAGTATCAAACCCGGGTCGCCCACATGGAAGGCTAGATTGTTAACCAGTACACCAACAAATCCTCTTTTGCCACTGGCCGTTTTAACAGCGTATTAGCCAGTCATACGCTTTACCAGTGTCTGCTAACTTACTGGAATACTCATAAGAATTGAGCAATTGCTAGCGAGTCTGCCACAGCAATTTTATTTCATGGCATAAGAACAGATTTTCTTAATGCACCAGAACTAGTTGCAATTCTGCATAACCTTAGTTTTATTGTGGCCCACAGTTCTAAATGTGCAATGTGCAGTGAGGGCAAGGTTATGGAGCAAATGAAATACAGGAATAGCAGCAATGTGAACTGAAAAAATCTCATTCGACTTGGCCCGTAGTGTAGAAGGTGGACATAGTTAGAGATGGGAAGCCACAGAGTTCAGCAGGGATTCAGCAAATGGAAAGGAACTGTTCCTGAGCATGCTGGTGTGAGAACGGAGAGACCTGTACCTCCTGCCGGATGAGAAGAGGGCCAACATTTTGTGGCATGGATGTAAAGGGTCTCTGGTGATGTCGTGCACCCTATGCAGACTCTAGTGGCTGGGAGGTCTTCAGTGGCTGGGAGCTGGGTACACGTGATGTGCTGGTTGGTTTTACCAACCCATTGCAGGGCCTTCCAGTCGGCTATGGAGTAACCACCAAACCACACTATGGTGCAGTTGGTCAGAATGCTCTCGATTGTGCAGCTGTAGAAGTTCGCAAGGATCTTGGAAGACATTCTAGCCTTCTTTAATGGCTAGTTCTTTGTTGTCCCTTGTGAAGCGAGCGTAGAATGTGTTTAACTCATCAGTGATGGAGTGGCTGTGGGGGAGGTGGTTAATTGGCCAGTAGTCTGTGATGGCTTGGATGCCCTGCCACATGCGTCAAGGATCAGAGTTGTCATTGAAGTTTTCCTCTATCCGCAGTTTGTGGTCATTTTTAGCCAACTTGATGCCCCTTTTCAGGTTGGGCCTGGATGAGCTGTAGGCCTCCACATTGCTGGAGTCTTTAGTAGTTGACAGACCTCACTGTTCATCCAAGGCTTATGTTAGTTTGTGGGTGGTGATGTTGTTGGTGCAGGTGTTGATGTAATCCAGAACAGAGGAAGTATATGTTTCAGTGTCCATACAGATTTTATATCCATATAGAATTATATTGATTTTATTGTTGTAGGAAAAGGAAAGATCGGTTTTACGAGTGCATTGCAGTGAATTTCAACAGAAATATATAGGGGTCATGTTTGACTCACATGAAAACTTTGGGTAGTGATAGAAAAACTGTTTGATTAAAAAAATATATAAAACAAAACTATTAGGTTGGAATATTTAAGACACATTATTTAAGGAATTCCTTAGCATATTAGATGACATTTTGGGGAGGATCAATACAGCAAAAAAAACATTAGAGCAGGTCATTTTGTGTGTTTAAAGAGGGTTAAAATCATAGGGTCAAAATATTCAGAGAATCTGCAGTAATCTCTGTATGCAAGGGACAGACACGATTCTCTTGTGGACATCACTGCATGGGCTCAGGAATACATTCAAAAACCATTGTCTGTGAACACAGTACATTGCAGCATCCACAAATGCAAGTTAAAACTACCATGCAAAGAAGAAACCATACATGGAGAACATCCAGAAACACCAGCACCCTTTCAGGGCCCAAGCTCAGTTAAGATGGACTGAGGCGAAGTGGAAAACTGTCCTGTGGGCTACCAAATCAAAATTTTGGATTATTTTTGTGAATCATGGAAGAGGACAAGACCATCCGGTTTATTATCAGCGCACAGTGCAGAAGCCAACGCTTTGATGGTATGGGGTTGCATAAATGCACATGGTTTGGGTGACTTGCACATCTGTGAAGGCACCATTAATGTTGAACAATATATACAGGTTTTGCAGCAACATATACTGCCATCCAGACAATGTCTTTTTCAGGGATGGTCTTGTTTATTCCAGCAAGACAATGCTAAACCACATTCTGTGCGTATCTTAACAGCAGCATGGCTCTGTAGTAAAAGAGTCCTGGCGATAAACGGGTCTGCCTGCAGTCAATATATGTCCCCTACTGAAAACATTTGGTGCATTATGACAAATACAGCAATGGATACCCCGAACTGTAGAGCAGCTGAAATCATACTGTATATCAAGCAAAAATGGGACAACATTCTCCTTTCAAAACTATAGCAATTGGCCTCCTCAGTTCCCAAATGCTTACAGAGTGTTGTTAAAAGTGGTGATGTAACACAGTGGTAAACATGCCCCTGTCCTAACTTTTTTGACCATGTAGCTGGTATCGAATTCAAAATGGTTATGTATTTTTCAAAAAACAATAAAATGTACACTTTTCAACATTTGATATGTTGTCTTTGTACTATTTTGAATCAAATCTAGGGATAACTGTTTTCATTAACATTTTATGCAGTATCCCAAAATTTTTGGAAACCGGGTTGTACATACAGAGGTCCTGTGTAGCATTTTGTAGAGCATGGTGCTTGCAAGGCTGGTGCCTTGGCATGTTTTCGGCACATTTTAACGTCTCAAATTTTTATTTCCTGCCTTGGGTTGCTTTACTGAACTGATTTTAATTATATTTCCATAACAAGTTGTTTGTGGTTCAGGCTTAATCTGCGTCTGGGAAACACACTTTTGATGTATTTATGTTTTTGTCTGCTCTACTTTGACATGTTTCCAATTTGGTGTTCCCAGCAGCCGCAAGGTGAACAAACATTCTAATTCAGAGCACTCCATGACCCTCCTCCGCACTGTCATCATCGTGGTTGGCGTCTTCATCGCCTGCTGGACGCCCATCTTCATCCTCTTCCTCATTGACGTGGCCTGTGAGCCCCGTCACTGTGCTATCCTCTACAAGGCAGACTATTTCATAGCCCTGGCCATGCTCAACTCAGCCATGAACCCTGTCATTTATACCCTGGCCAGCAAGGAGATGAGGAGGGCCTTCTTAAATCTGGTCTGTGGCTGTCTGATGAAGGGAAAGGTTTCAAGAGGTGGTGGTCCCAACAAGCCTAGCAACCTGGAGCAAAGCAGGAGCAAGTCAAGTAGCTCTGGCCATAATAATCAAAACCACCACAAGGCAGCTGAACAGGAAAAGGATGCTAGCCCTCAGATCACAGTTGCCCACATTTCCATTAAGAGCCCATTGTCATCGTGCGCAAATGGTGCCCATGTGGAAGAATGTTAAAACTTTGCTGTGGGGCCACAAACCTCCACTCATTTTGAGTGAACACAAGATGCTTTTAAGTGTGGTACCTTAAAATTATGGAGCCATATGTTGAGTATAGGATAAAAAGACATTGAATGCCTATAACTGCTTTGGCCTAATAACTCCATGACCACAAATAAGCACTTGGCTCTCCCTTCCATTGAGGGTAATGGGCCCAGAAACTGTCAAGAGCAGATAAAGTTTATGCTGTTGAGACTGAAGACTACATTTAATCAAATTTCTCCTTTTCTGCCCCTTTTATAGTCAACTTTGCCACGTTCATGGGGATTGCATTCTCAGTGAACATTGTATATGTCTACTTAATTTGGAAAATACTGTTAAATTAGTGGTTCAGAATAAATCTAGGATTTTTACCCTGTAGACTAGGCTGGAAAATCAAACAGATAAGCATTTTACATGCATGGTAACTGTAACTCTTGAAGCAAGCTATTTATAGTTGTTTGTCATTCTGTAATAATTTTACTGTACATTATACACTGAACATGCTCACTAACACAGATTTAGACAGATTTGTGAACAATATTTGAGAGAAATAGGCCTTTTGTGCTCATGAAAAATGGGGGTAAAAACAAAAGTATTGTGTTTATAATTTTGTTCAGTGTACAATGGTAGCAAGTTTTTTTAAGTAGTGTATACCTTTGTATTTTACCAGATGATTTGCTAAACACATAGCCACTACCTGTATTGAAGCATGATTTTACTGTTAGCATAATGTCTATGAGCTCAAGGAAGCTTCCTTGTACAAGTGCTTGTTGTTATCTTGAGGTGGCAGAGCCCCCTCTGCTGGGTATTTGGTATAGGTATTACAGGCAGTTAATTTCATGCAATTGCCTGACAAGACAAACAGAAATCTTCCTCTGCCTTAAGCTGGAAAAGAAACTAACGTCTCTGGGCCCGGAGCAAGGAGTTTGGGTGCCAGGCAACTAAAGCAACTTTTGGTTGATTTTTTCAGCTGACAATTTATCAAAACATATATAGAAATACTAAAAAAGACAATAAATGTCTCTGCACTGACATACAGAACATTAAATTATCATATCAGGTTTAGTTTGAATAAATTGTAATATTAACAAAACCAGCTTGTCTAACAAATGTACCATTGCATTACAGTTTGCTGCACCTTGATGTATGCTGCCTCAAGGGAGTTAGTCAAACTGCATGGAAAATCATATGCAGCACAGAAGACATGAAATGGAGAAAAACAGAACACACATTCACGGTTTTATTGCCAACAGTCATACAGAATGTACGTCATACATTCAAAGATTAAATCTGTAAACATTGTTTGGACTCATTTCATTGTTTTTATTTCTTTTTTTTACTTGTTCCAAAATGTGTTTTTGTGATCCTTCTGACAAAAATATTAATATAATTTATAAACTAGAGAGAGAGAAAATAAAAATGCTGCAACACTCAAGCAGTACTGCAAAACACAACTCCTAGAATGCATCCCAATTGGCATCATATACATATATATAAATATATATATATATATATATATATATATATATATATATATATATATATATATATAAAGTCGCACACTGGAGTTTCACTTGTCTTGGAGGCAGATCTGCACTGAAGGCCGAATAGGATTGTTTGTGTCAAAGGAGGGGGCAGGGAGCTAGCATTTGGACCTGGTAGAATACTAACAAAGCGAGGTAAGTGTTTTTCCCTATCCTAAACCCTCATTCTAACCCCCATCCTAATCTAAACCTCAACCAAGCATTTCAGACTTAGAAATTACGTTCTGCCCTCTGCATTGTCTCAACCAGTACCATGGATTTCTTCCTTCAGGGCAGATCTACCTGCAAGATATGGTTGGAATAAGTAAACCTCTCATGTCCCACCATTTAGGACTGAGTTGTCATTTGGGACACACGTTAATGAGCGGCAATGCATGCTCATGGAGAAGGACCAGCTATATTGCACTTTGAAGAAGAAAACACACCATTGGTACAAATAAAAGGCACATTTTCATCAACAGAAATCTGGAAAAGCCATGTCTAGTTCAACTCCCTAACTAAAGGATGAGAATGGTGCGTTCTCACAATTCCTTGTTGAGTTCTTTGTTTTAATGCTTTTATTACTGTAGTTATGTGAAATTTATTGAAATAATGTGAATCCCCCAATTTGTGTTTTGGGAATCTATTCTTCATTTTGGTCCATTTCAAAAAGTAACTGTACAGGTGTGCCTATTTAAATATATTCCTTTTTTTTCATATTTTTTTTTTTCATGAACAGATACTTAAGCAGGGGCAGTTTGGAAATCTGTATATAAGACTAAGCATATCAAACTGTTTCAGGCTATTGTGTAATTGTATCATATGTTATAGGGAGGTTAGAACATCTTGTCATGATACTGTTAAAGTCCCCATTGCAAGGCAGAGTAATACTTCTATGAGACTGCATTGGTAGATGCATAAATTGTTCCCCTTGCAGCAAAATACAGGTAGCCTACAGTATCATATTTGAACTGTCTTCCAATCAATCAAAGGGATTGAGAAAGCATTTGGTTTTGGTTCCCTCCTATACATTTTATTATCAAAATACTGAAATATATAGATGTTTGTGTCGCATGTTGTGGTAATAGTCATAAGATTACACTGTCTTGTTATGAATGTGAGCATGAACTTGTTGAGGCTAAAACATTCCTTTTAGCATCTTACTTAACCATTTATATAAATATTGCTGTTACTTATACAATGACTGTAAAAACTAAACCAAATATGTACTGTAATTGAATGTATAGATTTTTAGTGTTCAATTGAAATATTTCCCACACAGCTCCAATATCAATTGTGATTTTACAAATTAATAGTCATTACAATAGTACATGGAAAATATATATAACATATGCTATGACATGTTAAATACCAGTGCATCATTCCTGGTTTTTAAATTCAGTCAAAAAGCATAGGTAACAGGTCAGATTCAATGTAGTATGTATAAGCTTTTCCATTAATGATGATTATTCTGTGATTACGATGACCATTCTGCCAAAAGACCTATAGAAATCCATACATTGAAAAACAACAATTCATTTATAATCAATATTGTGTTACACAATTAAGAGAAAGTGATCTATAATTGTTATTAATCTAATTAAGGGTGCACTAGGTGAAATTGAGAGGATTTTTCTATACCTCACTTCAGGACAGTGATTTACGCAAAAACACATTGGTGAATTGTCCTCAATACAATTAACACAGATAATCTTTAAATGTCTGATTGTGCTATTCGTTTATAGATAATTTGTTGAATAATACATTTTTTAAGTCCACAATAAAGCCATAAATGCTAGAAATTAATATTAATTTGCATGATAAAAACCCAAAACGAGTTTAATTACTGCACATCCAGTTTAAAGAAGGACCCAGAAACCAATTAAGAAATCATTTGAAAAGCAATAAATAGTTTGTAGTTTTTTTTACAGTGTGAGCATACACAAGCACCTCGCAAGGTGGTTCAAAGTCTACGAATAATGTCCACGAGAACAGTTCGATTTTTCAAGTCATGCGAATGCAGTGACACAGAAAGAGTAGTTCATCATAGAAAAAATATCACTGGTGGGGAGGGGGGTCACAATCTACCTTGTTTCCTTACATCCTCCTTCCTTGCCTCTTTCTCAAAGCACATTAGAGCAAAAGTAAAACCAGATTAAAACTCAGAGAATGGTGTTTACAAAAGGAAATGCGTTTGTAGAGGCAAGCAAAGAGGACACAAGGAATCAAGGCCACAATTCTGGCCTACTGCAATGGGCTGTGGACATTTTCACTGTCCTGCCCTCAAGTATCAACAAGAAAGCACAAACAGATCAGTAACCAGGCAAGATTCATTGGTGACCCTAAGTGAAGATGCCATCTTGCTATAGCTGCGATAAAGGACACATAATCCTATAAGAGTTTCAGTACAAACATCAACATTTTCAAATAGTTGTTTTCCTCTACGTAACTCAGACTAACCAATGACTGAAAATTTGGTTGTGCTTGATAGACAAAACAAATATTTTGTGTTTGTACTTTTCTTCTCTCTCCTTGAGGTGGAATTTCATCATCTAAAGGACTGACATTGATTCTTTTTGTTTTCAAAACACCAAATCAATATATGTTCCAAATGCACCTATAGATCTTCTCAAAAATATAGCATTTCAATCATCACAACAAAATAATAACAGTTCTAGAAATTATTTTATCAGCAAACCTCTTCTTCTTTGTCCTTTGCAGCACAAGCGTTTGCAGAGCCTCCAACCGCTTCCAAGATATTGTCATCATTAAGTAACCTTTTTACACAATAATATATTCTCTTTTTTCATCTTCAAGTTTTAGGTTTTCAGGAGGGTTTGGAAGTTTCAGAGACAGAACTTCATTTCCCATCAGGCATAGCACGTGGATCGTCACTGTTTCCTGTTTCCCACAGGCTGTTTCAAACACAGTTCACTTCCTGCAGACACTATGGGCAAATTGTTGTCACGGTGATGTCCTATCAGGTGACTGATGCTATCAAATATGTGATCTTTAGTCCGTACCTTTAGAAAGATAAAGAGTTGTTTCAAAAAAATATTTTGCCCTACGCACATCTATCATTTCCTTTATTTTACATTGATTTGAGAATCATTCCATCACTTTTTCAAACAAAGTGAAAACATAAATTACTTCATCCACCAGCACACACACACACACACACACACACACACAATCCCTTCCTACTTACTGTGCCCTCTGGATCCACTAGCAGAAGGTGCTTGGCCATCCCGTTGTGCATGCCCGTCAGTACATATGACCCCGGGTTCGTGGTGCTCTTCCTAACCAGGAAGTCTCCGTCCTCTAGCAATAGTTTCTCAGCGTCCCGTCGGCTCATCTCTCTGTGGTACCAGACCTGGCCTTCCAGCTCCTCTTGGGCCTTGAAGGCGGCTGAGCGTACCAACAGGGGGCTGGAATTATCCACGGACCCAGCCTTGTGCAGGGCAGGCACTGCTGACTGGGTCAGGATAGCATCCTCAAAAGGCTCTGTGGTGGTGGAATTAAGGACACATTTGCGGTGAGCTACTAACTCAGATTCACTCTATATTATAGAGCGTCTGCTATATTAATGGAAACTCATCTTTGCACAACATGGTGAAAATAGGCCTATGTACACTACTGTTCAAAAGTTTGGGGTCACTTAGAAATGTCTGTGTTTTCCATGAAAACATACATTCAATTAGTTCCAAGCAAGCCAAGTTCAGCCAGCCCGCAATAGAAAGTGTTGCCCTCTTGAGATCCACCCACGTAGATCCACCCACCCACGTAGAAGGCTGTGTCGTTAACCCCTACACCACAGAGCTTTACACGTGACAGGTATAGCCTCTTTTGTCTACCCTGAACAAATCCTCTTTTGCAATTGGCTGTTTCAAAAGCTACTTGGCCATTCGTGAATTATATTGATTCAGTTAAACTGACTAACGTTTCTTGTTAAGTTTACCTCCACCACAAATAGCATCTAGGAACTGTATGGCGTTTGTCACTAGACTTTTTTACAGAGTAATTGCCAGTAATAGGCTTTAACAGTATCTACTAACTTACTGGAATAGTCATAAAGAATTGCAAGTGAGTAGCAGGGCTAGCGAGTCTGTCAAGTCTATTTCATATAAGAACCATTTTTTTTTTTTCATGACATAACAATGTACTTTTTTCTTGTACATTGTTATGTATAAACGTCAAACGATTTATGGTGGCCCACAAAAATGTATAAATGTCATTGCCCTCAATAGATTCAAACTTAATCATCAACGTGAGAGACACTGTTTTTAATGACAAGCCATGGCATTACACGTTCCAACAGTCGCTAGACACCATTGAGCATTGTGTTAAACTAACATTTCTTATAAAATTTCCCTCCATCATAGCGTCTATGAAATGTATGGCTTTTGCCATTGGCTGTTTTAACAACTTAAAACAGCCCATTTAAAGCTGGTTTATTTGAACAGTGAGAGACAAAATAACAACAAAAGAATCCGTAAAAACGCATGGCAAAATTTTTATGGATTTGAGGGAAATAATGACTAAATGAGTATCCCCTTTCAATCAAAATGATTTCTGGCTCTCAGGTGTCTTTTATACCGTTAACAAAAGGAGATTATAACCTTAAAGGGAGTGCTCCTAATCTCAGTTTGTTACCTGTTTAAAATACATCTGTCCTCAGAAGCAATCAACCAATCAGATTCCAAACTCTTCACCATGGCCAAGATCAAGGAGCTGTCAAAGGATGTCAGGGACAAGATTGTAGACCTACACACGGCTGGAATGGGCTACAAGGCCATCGCCAAGCAGCTTGGTGAAAAGGTGACAACAGTTGGTGCGATTTTTCGCATATGGAGGAAACACAAAAGATCTGTCAATCTCCCTCGGTCTGGGGCTCCATGCAAGATCTCACCTCGTGGAGTTGCAATGATCATGAGAATGGTGAGGAATCAGCCCAGAACTACACAGGAGGATCTTGTCAAGGATCTCAAGGCACCTGGGACCATAGTCACCAAGCAAACAATAGGTAACACACTACGCCTTGAAGGACTGAAATCATGCAGCAAGGTCCCCCTGCTCAAGACAGCCTGCAAGGTCCCCCTGCTCAAGTCAGCACATGCACAGGCCCATCTGAAGTTTGCCAATGAACATCTAAATGATTCAGAGGAGAACTGGGTGAAAATGTTGTGGTCAGATGAGACAAAAATCTAGCTCTTTGGCATCAACTCAACTCGCCGTGTTTGGAGGAGAAGGAATTCTGCCTACGACCCCAAGAACACATCCCCACGTCAAACATGGAGGTGGAAACTTTATGCTTGGTGGGTTCTTCTGCTATGGGGACAGGACAACTTCACTGCATCAAAGGGACGATGGATGGGGCCATGTACCGTCAAATCTTGGGTAAGAGCCTACCCTCAGCCAGGCCATTGAAAATGGGTCATGGATGGGTATTCCAACATGACAATAACCAAAAACACACAGCCAAAGCAACAAAGGAGTGGCTCAAGAAGAAGCACAATTAATGTTGTAGCCAGTAAATCAGTGTGTCTATCCTGACCCAAAACAACTGGACGGATACTTAGAAAATCCACCAGAAACAGTTGCAACATATCTGTAAACTGTTTTATTTTATACTTACGATAATGTAGATATCATTATGTGTACTTTGCTTTGCCTGTGAGGAGATCTGAACACGGGACATATGGTTTGCCTGACTGCTTTGCTAACCACAACGCTATTTAACAAGGGGTAGTCAGTCAGTCAGTCACTCAATAAGAGACATTCGCTCTTCTTGGCTGGCTCTGCTTAAGCGGTCTGGCAACAAAAATGATAGGACCTATAGTCATTGACAAGGTTAGAAATATATATTTTTTTATTGAAATAATAAACAATGCTTTTGTCAATGAAATTAGTCTTACAGACCTTTGGCATTCTAGTTGTTAATTTGTTTAGGTAAACTACAGAGATTTCACCTTATGCTTCCTGAAGCACAAACCACAATTTGGATTTGTTTGATGGGCACTTCTTAAATTCTCTATGGTCAAGCTGCTCTTACAACAGCTGAATAGGGTTCAGATCTGGTGGCTGTGCTGGTCCCTCCATTATAAACAGAATACAATCTGACTTCTTCTTCCCGAAATAGTTCTTGCATAGGTTGGAGTTGTGTTTTGTGTCATTGTCCTATGATAAGAGGAAATTTGCTATAATCAAGTGCCATCCACAGGGTATGGCATGGCATTGAATAATTGTGTGCTAGCCTTCCTTCTTCAAGATCCCTTTTACCCTGTACAAATCTCCCACTTTACCACAACCAAAACACCCCCAGACCATCACATTGCCTCCACCATGCTTGACAAATGGCATCAAGCACTTCTCCAGCATCTTTTCATTTGGTGTGTGTCTCATAAATGTTCTTCATGTAATTCGAACAACTAAAACTTAGATTCCGCTGTCCATTAGACTTTTTTCCAATCTTCCTGTGTCCAGTTTGCGTGCTCTTTTGCCCATTGTAATCTTTTCTTTTTATTGTCCAGTCTGATTATTTTTCTCCATGCATTCCTCTTGCCATCATCCTGGTACATGTTTTTATATGTCCCGGACAGATGGGATGGGATATTACCTTTTTCTACAAATCAGCAGACTCTTTTAGGTATTTTTAGGCCATTTCTGGTATTTTGGTGAATTTCTTTTATTAGAGAAGTTAACTACTGTAGTGTTTTTAGCAGCTTGTCTTCAGTTCTGCTGGTGAACTAATCGGCAGAGGGTAGTGACTGAGACATGCATGCCTACCTACTGGAGAGTCTTCTTAATCTCTCTGTCAGTCCTTTTTGTTTTTTACTTTATATTGGTGAGCAAATTTTGGTTATCCACTTTAGAGGTCTCCCTTGGTCTAGCAGGTAATTTGCCAATGCTGATAACCAGAACTTTCTTCTTAATTTACCAAACAGATGATTTTGGAACTCATAATGTCTCTGATCAATTGATTCTTATTCATCTGTGCTGCTAATTTGGAATCTGTTTAAAGACCCTGGCCGCAGCCCACTTGTGTTTATTGACCCACTGGTTATCTGAACATGCAAAAATATTAATGTGGCTTTAAAATGTAATGTACTCTTATAATCTTCACACAGCAAACCAGAAGACAACCAGTTACCAATCCACTCAGATTCTGACTCCTTTGTAGGTTTTTATCTAGGTTCTGACCCTAATAGAGACTTTTTTTCAAGCCATTGACACTCAATTTCTTCTTGTTGCACTCTGGGATTTCAGGCTGGGTATCTATAGATGCACTTTGAAACAAGTACTGATGTAAAAATAACTTTAGAAAATACATGTAATTGATTGAAATTTGATTCTTGTTGATATTGAATAGAAATGTGCTGAACAGTCAGCATAGCAGTATTTTTAGTTCATATAGATGTTGAATAGGAATATGTTTGTGCTATTAGCACTAGCCATGAAAGCCAAGTTATTCTTACTCATGTCAAACAGATCTTTCCTGGGGCTGTCTTTGGCTGCTGCGCTCACTGCCCCCTCGGTTGCCATGTTGTCCTGTTTAGCCTGCAGCGCAGCCAGCACCTGGGCGTCAATCTGCTGGGTGTTCACGTACATAGGCACATCCCCCGTTTTTGGCACAGTACTTTTTCCTTCAGGCACACTGTAGGTCTCACATGATCCTAACATGAAAGTCACAGTGGATATACGAAAAGGTATGTGAATTCAATTCCAGTGATCTGAAAGGAAAATGGGCAATACATTCTCAAATAGAGAAAATTGTAAAAACAAAGTACGTTTGAAACGTTATGAAATCACATAGTAATGAAAGAGAAAGACAGTAAGAATGTCACGGTCCCGGCCAGCTGGGGCCGTTCCGGTCCATGTTTTCTGTTTCTCTGTGATCTGTCTTGTCCTTGTTCCTGTTAATCAGTGTATTTAGTTCACCTGTGTTTTGCCCCCACCTGTTTCTGTCCTGCTCGTTAGTCTGTGTATTTAGTTCAGTCAGTTTCTCCCTGTGTTGGTCGGATCACTGTCATGTCATTGTTGCTGTCAGTGGCGTGTTTGACTCCTGCTCCTGCTCCTGCTCCTGCTCCTGCTCCTGCTCCTGCTCCTGCTCCTGCTCCTGCTCCTGCTCCTGCTCCTGCTCCTGCTCCTGCTCCTGCTCCTGCTCCTGCTCCTGCTCCCTTTGCCTGGTTTAAGTTTTGTTGTTTTTGTAGTGCACGGCACTCAGTTTTGTTTTCCTTTTAGTTTTATTAAAGTCCTCCCTTGAACCCCTGCATCTGCCTCC
>JACXGJ010013983.1:0-15493 GCA_016801105.1 Esox niger | reverse complement strand
TCTCTCTCCTCTCTCCCATTGGCGTTCTCGTTTTTGTCTCTCTCCACTCTCTCCCATTGGCGTTCTCTTTCTTGTCTCTCTCCACTCTCTCCCATTGGCATTCTCTTTCTTGTCTCTCTCCACTCTCTCCAATTGGCGTTCTCGTTCTTGTCTCTCTCCACTCTCTCCCATTGGCGTTCTCGTTCTTGTCTCTCTCCACTCTCTCCCATTGGCGTTCTCTTTCTTGTCTCTCTCCTCTCTCATTGGAGTTGTCTTTCTCTTTTTGTCTCTCGTCTATGAATATATATCTCCTCCCTGTTTCTCTTGTTCTCCCTTTCCATTCTCTCCATCCCCCCTCCCTCTTCTCTGGCTGGGCTGTGGGTGGTTATACAGTGCAGATTCTGCTATTGGCCGTTTTTAGCAAAGTCTACAATTGCCAAGGCCGTGTGTTCATTTGTTTGGTTCCGTTGCTCGTCCGTTGCTTGTCAAGGTCAGCCAGTTAGTCCTTTGCTGCAGTACTTTAATGTTGTGTTCATATGTGTGTGTGGGGGGGGTTTAGTTTTTTATTTGTGCCTGGGCATGTGTATGTGTGTGTGTGTGTGTGTGTGTGTGTGAGATTTATTTGTGCCTGTGCTTGTGTATGTTTGTGTGTGGGTATGTGTGTGTGTGGATGTGTGGGTGTGTGTGTCTTTTTATGAGTGTGTATTCTGCTTTTTGGAGTAAATCCAGTTTGTGATAGCTGGGACTATTCAGAATTTGCTTCCTATTCGTCACAGTAAAACGGAGAGGGTGAAATTGTTCCTGGTTTTTCTTGCTGCTGTATTTCTGTTAGTGACATAGAGCTTCGATTAAGTAGGAAAACATCTCTTGAAAAACATGTTGTGTTCAGAGTGGAAAGGTTGTTAAAAATATATTTTTAATCAAATGTTTATTTATTCACCACTTTTCTATTTTTTCTTTGACATGGAGCAACTTTTTTTTGGAACTTGTTTCTATGACTACCCTCTATAACTGTAGTCATGAATTGTCCCCTCTTCACCAATCGAGGATCCTCTCAGCGTCTCTAAATCATATCCTTCAAAGGTTTGCTTCTGTGTCTAGAGATCCCTTTAAATTGAGAAATACAGTCACAAGCCGCTCAAATGACTTGTAGAGTGTGCTTTAAGTAATATCTAGAGACCACTTAAAATAAATAAATATATATATATATTTTTGGTAAATGCATACATGACTTCAGTCTCCACAATGTCATGATTCAGGTGACCTCATTAACCGACTGACCTCTGACACTTGACCTATTGACCGTTTGGTGCTGTTGAGACTGTTTCATATATTTCCTTGCAAAAATATATAAAACCTCTTTCAGGAATTTGTAATTATAAATATTCTATTACACATCTAGTAAAGAAGCATCTCAATCTGTTCCTCTCTCCCCCCTCCATCCCCCTCTCCCTGTAATCTAATAACCGATTGTAGATGTTGATTATTACCAGATTAATTCTAACAAAAATAATCTGTTATTCCTAATCCGATATTAACAGATTATGTCCTTCCTTCTCCTTCTCCGACTATAGATCTAAGATACAAGTCCAGACTGTTTTTATTCATGGAGTCAAGCAGGGTCACAGATACACTAGATTTGTTTTACCACTATTTCTAGGATCAATCTTTCGGGTTGAACCATCGTGCTGTACAGCGACCCCATGTGGTCACAAGGATTGCGAGGAACGCCATTGTTGCCGATGTTACCGATCCGAATAAGCAAATAATTAACCAAAACACGATTCATATCTCGCTACAAGCCGGCTTTCCCAAGGAAGCGTTTCTGTTTCCTGTCACACTGGACAGGAAACCGAAACGGTTCAGCCAGGAAGCATTTCATGGCACCTATACGCAGGAGGGGATGTCATTCTCCGGCCAGCAACCACGATTGAGCTTGTAGGCGCCCATCACAACGAGTCGCCAGAGAATGGTGCGACAGCACAGCCTCCTCTAACATCCCATAATCCACCGCGCCACCCGGAGGCCTCAGAATATTATATCTGGACTATAGTTCTCCCTCTATCAAACATCCCCCAGTTGCTGCGTATTATTACCAATATGATGACAGTGTTCTGCTTTATTAGGGGATTTCTTTAAATCCCACAGTGACAGATTGCCAGACAGCTACCAGACGTGATTGATTCTTTAATAAAAACAACCTCCCTCCTCTTTTCCCCTCCATCTCCTCCCGCTTTCTGTCTGTTCCTCTGTGCCTCTTTCTCTCTATATCTCTTTCTCACTTTTCCTCTCTGTCTCTTTCTCTCTCGTTTCCTCCCCTCTCCATCACTGCTCCCTATCGTCTATTTGTTATCTTTCTTATTCTTTCTCTACCTCTCTTTCTCTCTCGCTTTCTCAAATCCATTCAATTGAAATTGTGTTATTAGCATGATTCAACAATTTACATAGTGCCTAAGCTTACGCTGGAAATGATTCTAACTGTCCATTGTAACATATTCCCATTCCTCCCCCAGATGCCAGGCAGCTTCCAGATGTGGCCCTGACAGGGAAATGCACCAGGGAGTGTGACGAGTTTGGGCATTCCGACACCTGCTGGATGCCCGCCACCATCCGCCCGTCGCCTCGGCAACGGCAGCGCCACGGCAGCGAGCCGCCCCGTCTGTCCACGTTCACTTCCCCCGGCAACGACAACAACAACAACCGCGACGACGACGACGACGACGACGAGCAGGACAGCGACAGCGAGAGCGGCGGCAGCGCCGGGAGTTCAGAACCGGGCGTGGTCAGCGTAGGGGTCGGGGGCGCGGGTCAGAGGTTACCTTTGGGAAACGGGGATCCTCTCGGCAGCCTGGTGGGCGGAGACGGCTTGAACAGGAACATGGGCGACCACAACCGGAACCTGCTTAACCGGAAGATGACGTCGGCGTCGTACGACACGTTCAGCTCTGCCGGGTTTGGGAGACGGCATCAGGAGGAGGAAGGGGGGGTTCAGGGCGGGGTCAACCCACCAGAGGTCATTCCTTTGACGAGGACGGGGGACTACAAGACCACGTCATGCCTCACGCTCTCCCGTCGAGAGGTCTACCTGTGAGAGGAGGGAATGGGTCGCTCCACTGCTGTGCTACCCCCTTTTCTTACTGAATGGAACGATCCACCCCGTTGGTTCTCTAAACACTGGAAAGGCGTGGTCCATTTCATTATTATTATTTTGAACTTTGACCAGCAGCAGATTGTGATCATAACTTAAAGACTAAGGGACATTGGACCAGTCAGGTTCTTGGTGTGCATTGTTGAGATTGACTAGCAAAGGACACAGACACACAGAAACTACAAAATAATTAGAACTTGGACATTAAACTCCAAGAAGAAAAGATTATGAGATGTGTCGAAAAAAAATGAGAAAAGGTGTTGATTAAACTGAACTTCTTGCCAAAAAACGAGTCTAATCTGAACTTTTGGATGCTAAACAATTCATAATTATATGGATTGATGGTCTTTGTCAAAGGAAGAGCAGATGGTGCTCTGGTGTGACATTCTGACTCTAAATCTAATCAGAACTCTGGGTAGAAGTTTCTCTCAAACACAGATCTAGGATCAGCTTACTCCTGCCTGGATTCTAATTATTAGAGCAGAGCAACACAATACTGACTTTAGATCGGTGTCAAGTGGAAACTTCTCTTTTTTTATGCTCTTCAAAACTTAATCAGATGCATGCCTAACCTCCAGCCAGCGGGGGAGCTGTGGGGAAAGTAAGACTAAGGAACTGGCCCTGATGCCTTGCAAGCCTCAGGACCAATGGGACACTCACTGAGATGATAAGACTGGATGGATCAAAATCGATCTGGCCAGTCAGAATACCCGACCATGGCTCCATGGAGGGTTAGCCAATCAAACGACAGCTGTCGTTGTAAAATCTTTTTCAGTGGACATTATGCTAATCAATGAAATGTGATTTAAATCTAACACACCAACCACGACATGGCTATTGCGATATTAACCAGTCACACAACAAGAATTATCAGAATCTAACCAATCACAAACATGTTTTTTCCGTAGCATTTAATCGGGTCCTTTAGAAGGGACATGGACCTACAAAAACAGCTGATCGAATAAACATCAGGTATTTTGACAAAAAAAACAAGAAGACTGAGGGGGATACAAGAAAAGACATCAACGTCATTGCGTTTTTACTGAGCTCTTAACATTCGGTGTACAAGGTTCACACTAATGTCCGTGCCAATTTAACTGTAAGCGTTGTCTTATGAAACATGATACTTCCGCTGTTTTTCTGCCTCAGACTCTGTATCTCTTTAAGTCGGTGAAGTTGCCTCTAGACTGAGCGTGGGTGAACCACGGTGCTGTCAACCAATTAAGTCAGGTTTACATGGGGAGGAAATTAGACTTTTGGCTTTAGCAGGTCCGGATGGATTTGAAAGTGTAAAACCGGGAAGTTTGCAGAACCGACAACGGACCTATATGTTTTCACATAACGGGACACGAATCGGTCGATGTTTTCTGTGTGCAGCTCTCGGTTGAATTTCCCGGCCTTGATGTGGCCAGGTGGTTTTGCCATCTCCGACCCAGAGGCTGATGTCAGATCAGTCAGCGATGCTAACCCTGTAGCTAGGGGAAACTTCAGCTCATAGCCTTAGACTGAGATAGCACTGTCCCCATTCGTAATGGACATGACTCCACACACACACACACACAGAGAGACACACACACACACACACACACACACACACACAGAGAGAGAGAGAGAGAGAGAGGGTTATAGAGGCTTTGAACTATACTTTTACATATAAACATAATTGCCTCTCTGAAAACTAATTGTACCATTTTGCCTGATCCCATTTACCCCTTTTCCTTCATGCAGTATGTAAACATGAAATGTATTTAAATAGGTATTCATATTTCAAGACATTAAAGGGATGTTTTGGTCTATATACTGGCTATACATTAAAGGGATATTTAAAATATTCCTCTAACTGTAAGTAGTAGCTAAGTAGAACAAACCAAATGTTCTGTAAAAAGAAAAACTTTTTTCCTGCATGAAAGAAAAACTGGTTTTTTGAAAACCAGACACCCTTTTTTTCTAGGGGTGGAAGATGACGCCTCTTTGAAAACATGAAGTATATATATGTAGATGTGTGTGTTGGAGAGAGGCATGGATGAGAGTGAAAGGCTACGGATAGAGACCATCAGTGTGTGAAGTCACATCTTTGTAACTCTCAAGGAGCGCATGAGAGAGCGAGAGCGCGAGACCTTGACCGCATGCGTGAGGTTAATAGCGGCAGCATTTGAAAAGAAAATTTGAAAACACTCGCGCTTAACAGATGCACAAACGATGGCATCCGGAGGCTGCTTTCCACAGCCCAGAGAGGCGTCCCGACGGGAACACAGTCAAAATGAAGCCAGGGGAAAGAATGGCCCCGTGCAGAGAGAGCGACTATTGCTTTTGTTAAACACAAACCAACTCTCAGGTAAGAGGGCCATGGTGTGCATAGTACTCTGGTTGATGTGTAGAAAAGCCCACTGGGCTTCTTTATAAATACAGTAGCACGAAGGCTCCTGTAGAAAATGATAGAATTAGAGTCCAGTAGAATTAGAATCCAGTAGAATTAGAATCCGGTAGAATTTGAATTGCGTTCTATTTCTATATTTGCTCCTCTCTCGCCCTACAAGGATTTCTATACCAATGGTGTTTTTTGGAACGTAGACACACTGACCTTCTCGCCCCCTGCCCTCACTCCAACGTCCACTTACGTCTTCTGGTGTCTCTGGACCTTCAGTTCCACTGCGACTGGTGGTACCGTGTCGTTGGTGCGCCGATATCACGACGGACTTAGCGTTCTGCGCGGGTTAAGGTTCCAGGCTCGTTGGGTCTGAGCTTGGGTGCTCAAATTGGATTTGGATCTGTCCATACCAAAATCCGGTCAGGTGTTCTAGCTCTCCCTTCAGCTACTGACAAACACACAGCCTCCGGAACAGAGGAAATCCTGGAACCGGAAGCTGGATTTGGACTCGGCGGCCACGGACCAACCAAGAGAACATTGTTACGGGAGACTGAAAACAGCTCAGGTGATCTCTGTGTCCAGCAGGGCAGATCACCTCCTTTGGGCGTCAAACTGCTGTTTTAATGCAGTTTTATTTTCTGTATTCATAATACTACTACCAGTCTTTCCTTACTCAGACTAATATGACCTATAGGAACAGTGTACATAAATCTGACTTGCGTCCTGAATGGGACCCTGTCCCCTATCTGGTTCACCACATTATACACAAGGAGCCCCTGCGGCTGTGATACATCATTGGGCACTACATAGGGGACAGGGTGTCGTCGGGATGCGGAGCCTGCGAGAGCGAGTGCGTGTGTGTGTGTGTGTGTGTGTGTGTGTGTGTGTGTGTGTGTGTGTGTGTGTGTGTGTGTGTGCGCGTGTGTGTGGGTGGGTGTTTTTTTATATACTGCACGTTTAAAAAACAACTTCATGAAATTCTCCTCGGCCCTGAGACATGGGCCCGGAGAGGGAGTGGGTGGCGGCATCGTAACGAGCTTAATGACATCTTAACGAGATATTTGCACCCATTTAGAACTTTCTTTTGTTAGAGGAAGATATTTGTGTATTTAAAGCCACATCTCGTTTTATGTCCCAATAAGTGCCCCATTACCTATTTAGTGCACTGCATTTGACCTGACTTATGGGACAAACTAGTGCACTACTTTAAGTGTTAGGTAATAGGGTGAATTTGGTGTGGGCCCCTGCTCATACTCTTCCTCCCCATTGATCATCTAATGTATGTATAGAACCGTAAAAACTACCCAGTAGAACCGAGGGACCCGCGGAACCGAGAACAACGTGAATAACAGACAAAATGGCATGTTTTACCTGTTTCAAATCTTGCACTTACAAAGAAGAAAAAAAAAAAATCTCAAAAAAATAAACTTTTTTTTTTCTTCTATTTTTCTTTGACTGTTCTGTGTGGGCGGCGACGCATCTTTGTTGCTGTTCTATTATTAACTGTCATTCATTATTGAACTAATTGCATTTGCTAATGAAGACGTGGAGGAGTTGCGTGTCCCTAAATGACACTATTTCCTACGCTGTGTGTGCGGTCCCTGGTTGAACGTAGTGAACTGAGGAGGGAATAGGACACCATTGAGGCTGCAGGTGAGATTATGCGACAGAAAGGTTGATGATGATGATTATCATGGTGATTATCACGTTGATTGTCACGTTGATTTTCGTGGTGATTGTCATGTTGATTATCACAGTGATTTTTATGGTGATTGTCATGTTGATTTTCACGGTGATTATCACAGTGATTGTCATGTTGATTATCATGGGGATTATCACAGTGATTGTCATGTTGATTATCATGGTCATGATGATAAAATGTGTATAAGTTTGACTTTGACATTAAAAGCTCCTTGAAACCTCTTGTCAGACTATTTTTATTTTGTTTTTAAGCTGGCACCGTTTGTGTCATGGAGTGGCACATTGATTTGATTTTTAAAGGTCATTTATTTTTGAGCCGCCACGCACAGCATTTTAAGATGAATGTGAAGGCTGGGAATGTCTGGTAAAACATCTGCACATGTTGCATTGTGGGAGGACTCCTGTGTTTGATTAAACAAGGTTTGAATCGCGGCGTTGTAGCTGATAGCTTTAGATTCAAAATGCTAAGGGTTAGCAGATGTTGTCCGAACGTAGCGCCCAGGGTGGAATATAAACTGCTACCTAGTTGTGTAATCAGCACTTTTGTAGTTTTTAAAAAAGGTGTTTTGTAGAGGCCCAATGTTTGCAAGTGTTTGAGTGATAATATTCATATTATTGAATGATCTGGTTTATAAAGCAAACATTACATAGCAGCATATTGGGCCACCTAGATATTTACAGATAGGGTGCGGTCTGCTGGGCCCCCCCTAGATATTTATAGATAGGGCCCTGCGTGATGGGCCCCCTTAGATATTTATAGATAGGGCCCTGTGTGATGGGCCCCCTTAGATATTTATAGATAGGGCCCTGCATCCCTTTGCACTCCTGACTTGTCAATATTTTTACTATATTATGAGCGCATTCTGGCTCTGCTAACTTAGACACAGGGTATATAGCACATTGTGATGATGAAGTAGCACGATTGGCTAAGAAAAAGGAGCTAGCTTAAGTAGGGGCTAGTTGAGGAGGTTACGTCCTAAGAGAGGTATCAGCGTGGCAGGAGAGGAGACCAGGGGCTAGATGGAGAGTAGATGAGTGTAGTAGTAGAAGAATGAAGGAGAAAAAGAAACATGAAATGGGGAACAGGAAGGAGAGCTAATTTTCTTGCAAAGAAAGATGACCATAAGAGGATGTAGAGAGATAAGAATAGAAAGATTTTATCAAAGTAGCAAACCTAGAAAAATACTAATTCAATGATCAAGGCAGTAATTCGACCCAGGTAATCCTCAAAAAGAGACTTGAGCAACATAGACAATCTACAAGAAACGAACGAGACTTGCCAATCAAACTAGATGTACACATTGAAGTTAGAATTATGTTTGGTTTAGGTCAAATTCATTATATATAATGAATTATTCGTTGATACAATATTTTGAGACATTTCTTGTTATCACTAGCAGAAAAGGAAGGTATTAGTAACAAAACGCAGAGAACTGGGATTTTTTAAAGGAACTTTTCTTCCACCGTTAGGACAGACCAGAGTCAAGATTACACGAGGACGAGTTGCAATAAGTGCGTTTACTTGATTGCTGCCGCCATCTAGAGGAAAACAGCCAATGTTACATCAGAGAACGTCCGGAAGACGTAGGGGAGAGGTCAAATCTCTGAATTAATGTGCAGTGATGATGCGTTTTCTGCTAGCAATAAAGAATACAGTTACTGACTTCATCCCTGGGAGACGCATTCTGACGTCGGCGATCTCCCTTGACACTGTGTTGGCCAGTTGTTTCTCACACTTAATCTGCACAAATCAGATTCACATGTATATACGATTTATATACATGTATATTCAGTGCTATACGTGTGCTGTAGATGTCCAGAACCGATCTCCGGGACTTCGAATGTACGACAAATAGCGCTCGGATTGTTTATAGGGGCGGAAGAGGTGTTTGGAACGCTCTATCCGCACTTGTAATAAAAACTGTATATATGCCGGTCAGTCACATGCCCAGATTTGCATCTAGGCAAACATTTTGTTTGTCAATATTAGACATGATTTACATAAAACACGTGGAGATCAGACAAGCATATAATCTGGTTCTGTTTAGTTTAGTTTTTTGTCGCGTGACACGTGCCAATTGAGATGCAAATGCCATCTGTCCATTATGGCCTTTTGCGCGTGCTTGTAATGTGCGTGTTTGATTGGTTTTTTTTTTTTTAAATCACAGCAGCCGAGCCGAGCTTTTTGGGTTTTACTTTAGACTCCAGTTGTGACAGACAGTTTCACTTTGTTCACCTGCCAACTGTCTGTGAATCGGACCTAACCGCGTGCCAGAACACTTAAACACTGCGATGCCCTGTTGGTTTTTGACGGAGGAGAACCAGAGGAAGACGTGACATGCGCCAGGTAGGACACTAGCCTCTATACTGTATTTGTTTTACTAGCAAAACTATGCATCAATGCCTTGTCCAACCCTGTTTCATTCAAATCATATTTTGATAGCCGAATGGGAATGCGACCTAACTGCCGATTTCACCAGATTTGTCTAGCCACCTTGTTTTATATTAGCAAAATGCTGACTATGTGAGCAACTCTGTACAGACTCACTGACTCACACTGATTCCTCTGCTGTCAGTTTCAGTTTAGACTTGTTCGCATAGTGATGTCACTGGGCAAATTGACCTAAATCAAGTGTTCTAATGTCTCTGCAAATGCATGCTCAAAAGTTGTTCTGTTATTTGATTGAGGTTAAAAAACCACATTGGTTATTGTGAATAGGCTACAGCATGGATGTTAGGTACCAGCATGCCCCCCCATTTCATTGCCTGACTTCTGATTACGGAAAAGTGATTGGCCTGACTTTTCAACACAAGCTTAGGCCTGTATTCGATCAGAAAGGCGAAGACAGGGCCGGTTCAAGGCATGAGTGACAAAATGGTCGCTTAGGGCCCCCAAAAGGCTAGAGCCGCCACTGGGTAAAGATGCTTCGGGCCCCCAAAAGGCTAGAGCCGCCACTGGGTAAAGATGCTTAGGGCCCCCAAAAGGCTAGAGCCGCCACTGGGTAAAGATGCTTAGGGTCCCCAAAAGGCTAGAGCCGCCACTGGGTAAAGATGATTGCAGAATTTATTGAGTGCAGTGTCTGCTAAACATCGCTTTTATTACATTCCAATCACACTGTTAGTTTAACTCCCATTATATGGAATGAATAGAGGCCCTGTTTTATATCTGCCAGGGATGTGGACACTGGTGTCAAAATTGATCTATCTCAGCAAAAAGGCTGCCGATCAGGGAAACCGTAATAAACCTTAAATATAAACGATCCTTGCATGTTTTGCTGTGGCTTTAAGCCACTTAATGGAAGTCAGGCCATTGAAGTGGTTGCTGGTGGAAACAAGGCCCGTTGCTTTTACTCAATTAGGGAGGCGTGATTATCGAAAGATTATGGAGGCTATTGTGTGGTCCAGTCGGATGTATTTATTGTCAGCGTGTGTCCTAATGTCCTCTGATGATGTTTCAAAGTGCGCACGGCCGCAAACGTAATGTCCTCGTGGCGATAAGAGCCATCGGCACTCCGTGTGGGAGGGCAATCTGCAAATCACAATGCCTTGTAAACCACGACCCGATACTGTTTGTACATCCGTCGGTCAGTCACAATGTTCCACTGGGGCTTTTAACCTTTTGACCAAATCCACTAATCTCAAAAAGTGCAGCCAAAAAGGAAAGTTCCAGTACATGATTTCTACAACTAGAGGGCCCCATTCAGTTGAGTTTGGCAGCAGTGAAGACTGACTGAATGGGCCTCCTACTCCTGCATCATGTTATTCCTGCATCATGTTATTCCTGCATCGGGTTATTCCTGCATCGGGTTATTCCTGCATCATGTTATTGAGTACCCTCTTGTCATATAATCTGCTACCTGCTGCTTCATCTCTCTTGGTTGTTTTTAAATGTGCTGTTGTTTCTTCCTTTCTAATTTACACTCTACCACCCTCTGATCCATAATTCTAGAATTTCCACAGCTGTGCTCTCTTTTTTGTTTCCTTTCTATTAACAAAACTTAAATGAATTTGTTCATGTGTGAAAGTTGAGTTGATACTTTGAATGCAATATTGACTGGATGTACTTTGTTGTAGTCGTTTTTGGTTTATAAATGTCAGGGGGAGAATAAACAGGTAATAAGGGGTGTATTTACAACATTATCTGTGCTTCTATGGTAACAGGTCACAAATCATGCTCCTGTGATTAAGTTTCCCTTTCTCTAGCTCTCGCTCTTTTGCACTCTGTCATTCGGTATCTCTATTTCTGTCCCTCTCTCTGTGTCTGTCCGTCCGTCCCTCTCACCGCCTGTCTGTCTGTCCGCCCGTCTCGCTCGCCGCCTGTCTGTCCGCCCGTCCGTACGTCCCGCTCACCGCCTGTCTGTCTGTCTGCCTGCCTCGCTCGCCGCCTGTCTCTCTAACTCTCTGACTCTGAGATGACCAGTCTATTTATACCGGCCACAGTGAGATGAGGGGCCTCGAGGACAAACACTCAGACACGCAAACCCACGTAACGGGAGAGAGAGATTCAGCCCGAAATAGAGAGAGAGAGCATCCAGAGACAGGGGAAGAGAGAAAAGAGGGAGAGCGAAAAATGATTTGAATAAAGGGACAGTCATCTAGTGATAGAAACAAATAACTAAACTGTTCCCAAATACAAAAACGTCATTAACCCAACCTGGCATCCCAGGTTTGGCTTGCTGCATGAGTAAGAACAGGCAGCCCACCTGGGCATCAGGAATTGGTCATTTCAGAGTGTTTTCTAATTCGACACAATTTACCCCACGCGTAGTGCCCTTCTTTAGTCTCAGAAGGGAATAGGGTGGCATTTGGAATGCACCCTCAGACTCTCATTCATTTATATGCCAGTGTTGCTTTTAGGACAATGATTGGTGTTGCCAGATGGTCCCTCCTCCCTTATTTACCTTTTGTCTCTCTCCGCCTCTCTCTTTCTCATGTGATGCTCACTCTGTCACCCGTCCTGTTCACCTTTGTCTCATTCTAATTCTCTCTAATTCTCTCTGTCACACCCCTGCAATGTCCCCTTCCTCTCTACCTGTCTTTCTCTCTCCCTCGCTCCTCTCTCTCCTGTTCTCTCTCCCTCGCTCCTCTCTCTCCAGTTCTCTCTCCCTCACTCCTCTCTCCAGTTCTCTCTCCCTCGCTCCTCTCTCTCCAGTTCTCTCTCATGCTGTCTTTCCACCCCTCTCAGTCTGTCTTTCTGCGGTTTTTCCACACTTTTTCCACTTCCTTGCCATCTTTCGTCTTCTCTAGTACTCTAAATCAGCCTGATCTCATCTTCACTGAAGAATATAAAATAGATTCTGAAAAGTTACACCCTATCTTTGAGGGTGAAAATACCAACACTTCCTCTGAAAAGCTCTGATTTATGGGTGCAAGTTCTTTATCACTGACATAAAAATACCGGCTTTAATTACCTGTCATAGTTCTTGTTTGACATTTCTAGGAGCCATTTGTAAGATGTCTACCAAACATATTAAGTATTAGATGTCATTGGGTAAAGATGGAATTTCAATACTTTATCAATAGCTAGATGTCATCTGTGTTTTCACCCTCAGCAGATTCGGTACCGCCCCTCATGTTTGTTTCGGTGTTGTGTTGCGTACCCCTTTATCCCCAACCCCACAATCTTTTGACGTTGGCAGCCCCCCCCCCAAAAAAAACGGTGAGATTAGGAACACGGCAAAGCCTCCGGTGCCCCTATAGCCGTACACTGCCAAAGAAGAGCTGCCAGTCCTGAAAAAATAGGAAAACCACTTCGGAGAAAACTATAAACTGTACAGGCATTGCTTCTGAACGATGGAGGAACACATCGGCAGCCATTTTGTTCCTTGCTAGACACGTGCAAAAATCACGTTTACTTGATTGGTCGTTGTTTTAACGCGAGCGGGGAGTGTGTCAAGCTAGCTGGCGGCTGCATGATTTGTTGCTAAGTCTTTCTGGAATCGCCAACACTTGTTCTTTCAGTTCCCCTCGTAGACGCTCGAGGGCTGACACTGCAAATACCAATGTAATATCAATTCATAATGAAGGACAAGCTTAGATATTGGGTTCTGGCGGGTACAGACGCACATGAGGAATTTGCAAGTCATTCTCCTGTGGAATAATTGGGCATATAACATTAACTTGAAATGTCCACAAATAGATGTTCCAATCACACTTTGTTCCATTAAGCTGCCTCCTCTGGTCAAAAAAGCACTTTGAGATGAGGCTGTCCCCAGGGAAGGCTTTTCCCTGAAATGTGCACTCATTTTGGTCCCTGAGGGATTAAGAGCCTCTAGATTGACTGTCTTCTATATCCATCTTACGCTACTTATCCTGTGCTTTTAAATCCCCGATGGGGAGAGAACTAGGCTGGAGTAGCTGGTGAGATCTAAGAGGGACAGGACTTTGTCTTCTAAGGATGCGGACCTTTTGACAGGTCGTCGCCGCCATCCGGGGATGTTTGCCCAAGACGGACCAGTGGCGTGTAATCTGAGGAGGCCATCTAAAAAAAGAGCCATTGGATTGTTTGGGAAATGGACTAATGTATTTTAAAAAGGGGTAAAAACAGGTCATCGCGTTATGTTGAAGCACTTTGTGACAACTGCTGATGTAAAGACGGGCTTCATAAAGAAATCTGATTGATTGATCCCGAAAGTAATGCGAGAATTGCGCTCTGAAGGCGGACAGCTTCATGCGAACCTGCCTGTGCGACGTGAGCCATGCATTTCCTGATGAGACAAGGAAACATGTCATCTAAAGGTGACGGGAAATGGACTATGCACGCACGCACGCACGCACGCACGCACGCACATGCACACATGCACACAAATCTAGAGAGCTGCTACTGTTAATTATTGTTCCTGTTGCCTATTCACCTTATTCTCACAATGACTTCACCTTATTGTATGCCTACATGAGCCTAGTCCAAGAAACCCCAACACACTGACTCCATTCTGATACTCCCTGTATTTCGCCACTATACTGTCACTCATCACTGTCATTCATTAGGTACACATTCCTTGTGGGTAAAATTTTCTATGAGAATTCATTCTTTTTTTTTCTTTTTCTATTCCTGTCTTTTATTTTGGAAAACAGCCTTTGAGCACAACTTCAACAGCACACCAGCTGGTTTGGTGAAGTTTAGTTAATGAGTGTCTACATTGCATCACATCCCATCAATATATAACACCCACGGGGTGTTTAAAGTTCTGCCTTTTCGATTGTCTTCTTTTAAGAATGTTTGAAATAAATGTGTAAATCGCAACAGTGAAAATCAATAAATGTACAGTTCAGCCCTAGTCTGCTTTCCATTTCTTCTCTTTGTTTAATATAGAGGCAAGGCTACCCACACACAAACAAACAGGAAGAAAGTATACACAGTAACATTTTTGGAAAGTCCACTCGCATTAGCAGTCCAAAGTTCAGGACGATAAATATTTTACACATCTCTTTCCCCCTCTCCCACGAACATCAGTCCACTACATCCCACTTCCTGCCAGCCTTCAACCGCTACCCCTTTCTCTTTAAAGCAAGGTAAAGATTGTCCAATTTGACTGGAAGTTTCCTTGGTTCCAGTCGACCGTTCGGACTGTGAAGCATCCAGCGTTGATTCCTGTGTACACGGATAAAGTGTGTGAAATCTCGGTCATGAGATTTCATCATTTGCATAGGGCCAGCCAGCTCAGTGGTCCTGGGCCATTAGTGCGAATAATTATTTTTTTAAACTTTTGTGGCAGTCTGCTAACGATGCGGAAGAGTTTTCAACCCAGGAGATTTTGCGACTGGGACTTGAAAAGCAGATTTGATCGGCCAGCCAGAGATCTGAGGTTTCGCAATTCAACAGGAGTGAAGAGAAATCTGACTTTAAATATTTTCTTTAAATTGAAATGAAAAATGTAGATTCAGTTAAATTAATTAAGAGGCTAAAACGGTCAACCATGTCAAAGTGACAAGTGCCTGTTTTCAAAAAATATATTTTTAAGTTCCAGATTTGGTAACAACTGAAATCATTGTCTGGCTTGGTGGAGATTATATTTTTTAAACCAACCCTCCTGGCTTGTGCAGGGACTCTCTTTCTCCAAAACATTGTAATATTATTAGTTAACTAAGTCTATGGTCTCTAACCTGACAAGCCTCTGCCTCTCCATCTCCATTAGACGCCCCTAACTCTTGAAACCAATTAACAGTTCCCACGGGAACCGTGCTGCCCTTATGGCACATTTAATGGTTGCACACCCAAGATGGAGGTCGCAGTGTCAGCTGTTTAAAAGCTTCCCTGGGCCGTAATGTGATTGATTCCTGGGGGGGGGGGGGGGGGG
>JACXGJ010013982.1:0-15119 GCA_016801105.1 Esox niger | reverse complement strand
CTGAGGGCGTTGTGTGTTTCTGTCTGAGGGCGTTGTGTATTTCTCTGAGGGCGTTGTGTATTTCTCTGAGGGCGTTGTGTGTTTCTGTCTGAGGGCGTTGTGTATTTCTCTGAGGGCGTTGTGTATTTCTCTGAGGGCGTTGTGTGTTTCTGTCTGAGGGCGTTGTGTATTTCTCTGAGGGTTAGGATGGGTGATAATATTATCTGAGTCTCAGTGGGTCATCTGCATCCCAAACTGCCCACTATTGCTTCAGTAGTCATTTTGAGAGGAGCTCTACAGGAATAAGCTTCTATTGAGGTGCTGTGGACTAAAGGTGATACACCACCATGGGATGAGAAGAGGCTGACCCATTACATCTCATCTAGGCAGGGGTGCAATGGTCTGCGTGCGTTTGGGTGTATCTGTCTCCGGACCCGGCAGCTGCATGCCAGTGTGATGGGTCCGCGTGTCTCTGGCACTCATCAGTATTCTGGCCAACATCAGCCAGGTAAATAATGACAAGCAACAAAGGCCAGGGTGTCACAGTTCCACTTTGCCAGGGCTGCTGGGATATGCTGCAGACGTCAGGCCTTCTCTCTCTGTCTTCCACAAACACACATGTGAGCACACACACACACACGCACACGCGCGCGCACACACACACACACACACACACACACACACACACACACACACACACACGGGAATCATTTAAAATGCTTAAGTAGAACTGCATTTGTCTTGGACTTGATAGAAAAGTCTTCCAATATGAGAGCTGTGAAGATAGAAGAGTAGTAATGAAGGCAGCAATTACTGGGCTGTTGGAGCAGTGACACGTCTTTTAATGTTTTCACAAATGCAGAGCTTGAAGACAATACCTCCTATCTGTATGGTTGTCTATAGCACGCTAAAGGTCTTATGACAGGCATCGCTTCCCATCTGGTAATGTCATTAAATGGGTCCTACTCTCTTCTATCTCCCACTGTGTGTGACTCTCACTCTGCTTTTCTGTTCCCATGTGTCTCGGTCGCTCTCTCTCTCCCGGGTTCTTTTTCTGTCTCTCTCTCTGTGCTTCTAATGTCGAAATGGGCTCTGTGACGGTTCTCTATTAGAATTCACTCCATTGCAGACAGAGGCAGTTGGAATGACCTCAGCTCAACTATAGATTCTAGAACAGTGAACGAACCGATCTGGCGGGATGGTTTACAATCCAGATTCACGGGTTATATGGTTACCAATGAATGGGCTAACCCTTTCCTAAGACGTGGACAAAATGTTGTTTTGAAACAGTGATTTCATTCATTTTTAATAAATGTTATGAATAGGAAACAAAAGGCGCAAGGACTTGACCTTTTCTCTCAATCACAAATAATACAATCTATCTAACTCTTAGCGGTCTTTTTTATAGCCCACAGAACCAAGCTAAATGTCGGTAGCAAATTTTTCACGGGAAGTTGAAAGTGAAATGAGAATTAGAGGTTTTGCACTCTATTTAGGAACCCTGGACGTCCTCCCTCTGCACAGCAGACTGCCAGCCGGCATGGCGGCCTAGCATTTAGACTTAAACGACTGTGGCTCTTTGTAGGACCTAATCAAATGTACAGCTCTACTGGGATCGTTTGCCTATGGACTGTATCAGGATCATTGGCTACTGCTCCTAGAGGAATTACTGGTTGCTAAGTAACATGTTGCTGAAGGAATGTAAAGTCATTCTGTCTCAATCAATAAGCTTCTGTTGTCCTGTTACCTTCGTCCTATTTAATCTTTGGTCATACAGTTTTTCTGCTGTCCTGTTACGTTCGTCCTATTTAATCTTTGGTCATACGGTTTTTCTCCTGTCCTGTTACCTTCGTCCTATTTAATCTTTGGTCATACCGTTTTTCTGCTGTCCTGTAACCTGCGTCCTATTTAATCTTTGGTCATACCGTTTTTCTGCTGTCCTGTAACCTTCGTCCTATTTAATCTTTGGTCATACAGTTTTTCTGCTGTCCTGTAACCTTTGTCCTATTTAATCTTTGGTCATACAGTTTTTCTGCTCTCCTGTAACCTTCGTCCTATTTAATCTTTGGTCATACCGTTTTTCTGCTGTCTTGTTACCTTCGTCCTATTTAATCTTTGGTCATAAAGTTTTTCTGCTGTCCTGTTACCTGCGTCCTATTTAATCTTTGGTCATACAGTTTTTCTGCTGTCCTGTTACCTGCGTCCTATTTAATCTTTGGTCATACAGTTTTTCTTCTGTCCTGTTACCTTCGTCCTATTTAATCTTTGGTCATACAGTTTTTCTGTTGTCCTGTTACCTTCGTCCTATTTAATCTTTGGTCATACAGTTTTTCTGCTGTCCTGTTACCTTTGTCCTATTTAATCTTTGGTCATACAGTTTTCTGCTCTCCTGTTACCTTCATCTAGTAATGCAGTTTTTATTGAAGTTATTACTAAACTAGACCAAGGCATAGAAGTTCTAGAAGATGGCTCAGAGGAAGCCTCTCCTTGATAGATGTAAATATGTTTTTATTTACAGATGTGTTTTGTGCTGTATGTACTGTTTATGTGTCGTATATAATGAAGCCCATGATGAGGCCTAGTGCACACATACACAAGCATTCTTGAAGAGGGTTTTTTGTCTACATGCAAGCTGCATCTTCGGTTACTGAAAACAGACAAATTTGAAAAAGAAAAAACATTTGCTTTCAGTGTCGATGTGTCGACAGGGAAAACAAGTTTTGGCTTAATGTCAGTGTTTGCCGTTAAGTCCATTGTTTACAGGAGGTGGTTATGTGCCATGGCGGACAAAGCCAAAACAGAGCTGGTTTTAATGTTGCTAATTAGACGTTTTATATGTTTACCCATAAATGTACAGCTACTTTCCCACTATACTGAAGAACAGAAGTGTCAGTATGCGCTACAGAGGTCACTGCTACATCCGACACTCACGCTATTGTTGTTAGCCTACCAGAACCAGGAATAACTTTTTTCAGGCTTCTGATTGGCCAACATGGCTGAGGGCTGTATAGTCACTTGTTGGTTTGGCATGCACTTGACAGTGCTTGACAGCGTGTTTTTGCGTTTTCATGTGGACAGAGCTTTTTTTCCAAATGGCGCTTGCGTGGACAGGATTTATTTTAAGATCGAAGGAGATTTTGTGTACGTGTGGCCAAGGCCGGATATACTTTCAATACTTCACGGATCCTTTTGGTTTTCAAGTTGAGTCTATGTGTTCTCTAGCTTTAATGGGAGGGGTGGTAGCATCAGCCACAGCTTGACATTATTACCCAGACTCCTCTGCTCTACACAGCTGCTTCTGTACAACCTTTTTATTATTCCCAGAGTGCTGCCGCCACTCAGGGCTGCAGCCAACTGTCCTGGGTTCAGATGGTATGTGTCTTTTCCACAATACTGACCGTTTGATTCAGCCTGACAAGTGTGTCATACGGGCAGCATTTATCACTTTTGGGACAATTCCATTGGATCAATTTTGCCAGACTACCTCAGTCAAGCGGCGATGGAGTGTTAGAAAATTGATATCCTGTGAACCCCCTGCTGGCACATGGCCAAGTGAGCCCTAGATTATCTATTAAGGAGCCTTCTGAGTCTTGGCTCCGTGTGACAGGAGTGCAGCGAGAGAACACACAGGCAGTAATGCAAGCCATAAAATGCAAGGCTGAATGAAGAATAGATGATTAGACTTGCAAATAGCCCAGACAGCCCCCATCCCATTCCTAATCGATTACAAAGTCACGTTAGGGAAAATTAAACAGAGGTTTCTTCTTAATTGCATGACAAGTTTTCATTGTGACCTTGGTAAGAAGAAGCTCTTTGCATATAGACCCAGAAGACACGTGCTGTCATTCGGAAATGACTTGTCTCTAATTAGTCATTCACGAAGAGGAGGACAGAAGAGCATTTCAGCACATTTCCCCTCCTGAACGGAACAGGCCAAATATAATATAACAAATCTCACCAAGCCCAAAACCATCGAAACAAGTAAATCCCAGATAATCCTACCTACCGCATTTCACTGCCTTTATGTATTATCACAAAATACATTCATACACAGATAGTGTTTAAATACCTTACACACATACCGATCACTACCGAAGACACAACCACCACTCAACGGCCTTAAAATTGAGGATATTCCCTAATCATGTAGCTGTCACTGTTTTTATGAAATACACGCTGGGATAGAGAGAACTTAAATCGCCAAATCGCCTTTAGGCTGAGCTTGATTAAAACGATCCCACACAAGTTATGACCACTATGCCAAAAATGATAATAGTGAGATATCTTCCCAGAAAGGTTCTGTTAGAAATCTGTGGAATGGCTTGTATTTATTAGTGCACCTCTTAGAAAACATTAACTAAAGTGTTTCAACAGTAGTTTGATAATGAACAGTCCCAATGTAAATGAATCTACCAACCCTTCACTGCCCATTGCCATGCTCTTCATTTGTTTTGAATCAAATTGAAATCTGACAATGTTTTGAAAGTCTTCACTTCCAAACCATTAATGAAACAATATAGAAAAAAGAACTATACTTCAAAAATACATGCTATAGTCTTTGCCCTTAAAGTGGCATTTCACACTTGAGAACCCTCAGGAAGTTTTTTGGCCAAAAGGAGTGCAGGTTTTCCATCGTGATTTGAAGGATACATTTGGAAGCGATATTGAATGGTAATATTGAGCCGTGGGCTCGTATTGTATAACAGATTAGCTGGATATTGAGATATTCTAACTGCAGATATCCTGTTATGGATTGAAGTATCACAGTGGACCACAGCAGTTTTATCAGGAACAGTTATGACGCTTAAGTATATTCATTCTATTTATTTGTGCCTTGCTTCTTACTAAACAAACAGTGGCTTTGGGAATTAACTTACTGCTTGTCATCACGTTCCTCTCTGTCCCGTCATCAGGTTCCTCTCTGTCCCGTCATCACGTTCCTCTCTGTCCCGTCATCACGTTCCTCTCTGTCCCGTCATCACGTTCCTCTCTGTCCCGTCATCACGTTCCTCTCTGTTCCGTCATCACGTTCCTCTCTGTCCCGTCATCACGTTCCTCTCTGTCCCGTCATCTGTAAATGGAGAATATTCTACATAGTCTTATAAATTTCAGGCCAAGAGCTGAACAAAACCTACCCTTAGAAATCTCTGAGAAACCCAGGGT
Organism: Esox niger; assembly: GCA_016801105.1. Taxonomy (NCBI): domain Eukaryota; kingdom Metazoa; phylum Chordata; class Actinopteri; order Esociformes; family Esocidae; genus Esox; species Esox niger. Next base: position 9,977 of record JACXGJ010013982.1, on the reverse strand, counting down.
AACATCAGAGGATCTACAGGCCTTTTGCAACAATCAATGTCAAAATGCATAAGTCAACTGTCAGAAAGAGAAAACACAATCTTGGCCTAGATGGGAGGCCAGGGAGAAAGAAGCCACTGATCTCAAAAAAAAAATCCCAAGACAAGATTGACATTTGCCAGACAAATCCTGGGTAAAGACCCAAACTACTGGTACAATGTGCTCTGGAAAGATAGTCACAGGTTGAGGTGTTTGGCCGATGCTGGTTTGGTGTAAACTGAACACTGCCTTTGAACAGAAGACCCTCATACCAACCGTGTTTGACAGACAGTTCAGAGATAGTTCAGGGTCTGCTTTGTTGCCTCAGCGCTTGGCCAACTTGTCATCATTGAGTCAACCATGAATTCCACATTATAGTAGAGAATTCATGAGAATGACAGGCCATCGGTCAAATCTGAAGTGTTCCAAAATACCTAGGCAAAACCAGAGCAGAAAGTCTCAAAAAGAATAAAAATGGGTTATGTAATGGCCAAGTCAAATCTCAATCCTATTGAAATGCTGTGGGGGGACTTGAAGCAGGCCATGCATGCAAAAAAAAGCTCTTAAACATGACAGAGTTGAAGTGGTACTGTATTGAAGAGTGGGCAAAAAAGTCCTCCCAGTTGATGTAAGGGACTGATAGACAGTTACACGAAATGACGCTACAAAGTTTCAGTTGATTTTTAATGAATAAATTATTGCACAGTATAATCTTTCAGTGTCATTTGTTGAATTAGGTTACCTTTATCTGTCAGTGTTGAAGTGAAGATTAAACTATATCCCCAGTTTCCAGGGGCTGTACTTAGGTTTTCACATGCCTGCACATCCCAGGGACTGGGGCTGAGGAGGACACTGTTGAACCATCCAAGGTGTGGACATTCAAAAAGCCAAATGATGTGCATCTTCATAGAGTCTTAGTGGACTGATTAAAACGCCAAGACTGAAACAGTTGCCAAAATGAACACTGCATTATTACGAAGGTTTTTAGTCCAGAACTATTCTTGTATGTCTGCAGAACTGGAACATTATGTTCAGTGACAGACAGCTGGAGAATTAAGAGGCTGTTGCTGTTTTAGTGAACGTGTCGAGGGATAGAGGATTAAAAAACTCAAGTGTCCCCATTAATCTGAGGTCCTGGCACTTCTGTGCAGTCTTGTGAAAACTGAATCGTGGTAACATTTGCGTATTTAAGGGGAAAGTGTGCATTTCGTTTTGTAATGATTATGGTCTGTTAGTTGACTAAGTTCTTGAGTTAATGCATAATGAAGTGAAGGCTAATAGTGAATGTATTTTATTTAAGTTTTCAACTGGATCAAAAATACGTTGTACATTGTTTTTATTTTCCTCAATCATTTTAAAACCAGAAAAGGAGCCAGGAAAGCCAGCACAAAATGTAAAGTGATAAATGTTGCTGCCCTCACTGGATTCAAACTCAGGTCTCCCATGTGAGAGGCTGTGTCTGTACCAACTACGCCACAGTGATCTACAGCTCCGGTAAAGGTTAAGAGACCACTGCACCATTTTCTGTCCTTTTTAGAAAAGTTTTAAGTGAGGAACAGAAGCATTACATTTGCAGTGGTCTCTTAATTTTAACCCTTCTGTTCCTCACTCAAGACCTTCCTTTTTGGCTTTTTTGGAAAGGAAAGAAAAGGTTGCAGTGGTCTTTTCATTTTATCAGTTTATTTTTAGGCTGACTATAACATAGCTACTGAAAGTTGTAGCCAGTGCGGTTTTTGTCTATCTGGAACAAATCCCAATGCATAACTTGTTTTGACTGTGACTTGATTCAAACAGGTGATGTCTTGTTCTGTAGTCCACGTCTCTAACCCCTGCTATTTAACAAGAGGCAGTCCGCCAGTCAGTCAGGCAGTCAGCCAGTCAGCCAGCCAGCCAGTCAGTCAGCCAGCCAGTCAGCCAGTCAGCCAGTCAGCCAGCCAGCCAGCCAGCCAGCCAGCGACTCACTCGTTAATAGACATTTGCTCTTCTTGGACGGCTCAGCTGACACAGCCTGGCAAAAATAGGATAATCAAACACCTTTCAGTAGATGAATCTAGAATATATGGGTTGTCTGAAAATTTACGCGGCTGCATTTGAAAGTTCTTTGTTAGTAAATTGGTGGCCAATATGTTTGTCCACAATATCTGTTCCATGAGACAAGACTATATTCTGAGTTGATTATGGCTACATTAGCCTTTGGTTGTGCTTCTGCTGAGTTACAAATGTGAATATTGCCTCCCATGATTAAGAGGTCAGTGTTCTGGGAACTCACTGTGGGCAGCATTGGTGGTGCCAAGGCCTGTCAACACTAGCTGTGAAGAGATTCTGTAGGCTGCAAACATCTCATGACTAGATCCTGACAATATGAAAACAGTGCTTTTGTGGGGCGCTAATTGACAGGAACCTATGCAGGAGACAGGGGAAATTGTCTCATGGAGCCAGGAGTAAAGGCCTTACACAGAGCTGTTTATAACTGAAGAGATTAAACATTGAGTATTTGCACATTGAGAAAGGTGAAAGTTTACATAAAATCACTGGTTACACTGTGTTGTTGTGCTTCCGATTGACCACCGCGGTGAACGGCGGTCTGGAATATTGACCACCGTGGTGAACGGCGGTCTGGAATATTGACCACCGTGGTGAACGGCGGTCTGGAATATTGACCACCGTGGTGAACGGCGGTCTGGAATATTGACCACCGTGGAGAACGGCGGTCTGGAATATGGACCACCGTGGTGAACGGCGGTCTGGAATATGGACCACCGTGGTTGTCTTGCGGGACAATGCCTGTCTCACATCTGAATATTGCATTTGATTACCCAGCAGACCACAAAAATAAAGCAGACAGCTTGTCAGTCAAAGAAAAACTGAACATGTGTTTGTGATGAAAAACACAATATTTGATCAGTAAAAGTTCTCTATGGTCTAAACAATATTGAATACTAAAGGGGTAGAGAGTTGGGTATGGATGGAAAAAAACCTTGTGGTAATATGTGAAATGTGAGAATTGTCTTGTGATTTATCGTGTTGATTCAAAATTGACAAAATGTTACCTAAATTCTTAGTGTAACATATTGGTTAAGCCAGATTTCACACAGGCCAATTATAGAAAGTTCATGATGAGTGATTACTTCATCGACTGTGTTTGCTGACTCTTGCAATTCCACTGATATAGAGGATTTATACATTACATTGCTTAGGGCAATAATGCTCTGTTTTTTGACTAAGAAGTTCTGGAAAAGACAGAAGTCATGAAATCATCTGAACTGCTAGTCAGTTATATTTATCTGAAAGACAACTGTTTTGCAAGTTGCTTGTGTTTCAGAGGAATTTACTACACATTTGTTCAATCCTGTTTTCAGAAGGCCTGTTTGAACTCTACGACCCAACAGCTGGAGCTATAAAGTTGACTTTATGCTCGGTTGGTTGTCCGTGACATAAAACAGTCTGTGGTGTTTGCTGTAAGATATAAACAGTCTTCGGTATTCATGAAAACTACAAACATATTTATATGCCATTGGTCCTGTACCCCAAATCTAACTGCTAAATAAGCCATTGTATTTCGATAAAAAGATATAGGTCAACATTTCTACATTAAATTTTTGTTTGCTTAGTAAAAATCTCAAATAAGATTTCAAAGATTAATGAGAAATGTGAGGTGTTTCTTTTAGCTGTGCTCCATCTAGATTCAAGAACTGTTTAGCCTCAACTGGGAAAGCTGAGCTAACTATGGTGTGCTATTGATGGACTCCTCTATGCTGGCAGGCTGGCTAATAACATCTCATGGTGAGGCTACAGGAGTTACACTTCTGCCCATGTTGATAGATAAATTGAGAGCCTCCCACCAGCTAGGATGGAGTCTGTCACTCTTTAGAGAGTCAGGCTCGGCTGTTTCTGTGGGTGTCCCTGAGTTTCAGACAGTTATCTACATATCTCCTAGAGGCATTCCATTTTCAGCAAGCGATTGAGTTGTTTTAGTCTGCTGAAGGTGTCATCACTTCCACTAACTGGAAAGAGGGCCAGAGGCAGCCACTTGATGTAGAAACATCTTCCCAGGTAGTTTACATGTTGAGGCTGTGTTCTGCTTGGTGACTGCTTTTTCCTAACATCATGGTAAACACAATGCTATCCAGTTTAAGAATTACTCTTATCAAACCAGGCTCTATCCAATCCAATATGTCCATGACAGATTCATGTTAAAAAAAGACCAGAATTCTCTAAGATAAACACGTACTCGGATACATTTATAAAACTACGGATGTTGTCACCCTGTGATTGACCTCACAAGGACTATTTTGCACTTAAAATGCCACCCTGACATGTGTTGAAAGGCTACAGAGCAGGGCCCGGAGTAATGCAGATGTTTTGTTCTCTGTGATAATGAATAGCTCCCACCTGGTGAGCCAATATTGTCAGTCCCTGATTAGAGGAAAGGAATAAAACAGCAGAGTTGCCTTCAAGGTCCAGATTGGAATACTGTATGAGAGCTATAGAGCGTCTATGGAGACTAACGACTATGTTTCACCAGGAGCTCATTAATCAGGTTCTGCCTTTGGAAGCATTTTCAATGTCTAAGGGGTTAATTCAACACAGGAGGGGTATTAAGTGGCGCCTGGAGGTATTTAGCTCCACACAGCTTACATTTCAAGAACCAACAAAGGATCCTATAGGACCAATTGATTTAATGTAAGTTTCAAATGTAAACACTGTCAGCAAAATCACATCATCTGAAGATCCATTCCAGTTTGACAGATTCTGATCTGCTGAAATAGGCTACTTGTTTTTCTTTTTTTTACTGTCACTCTCCCATCAGCCCTCTTTCTCAGAGGGAAGTCCTGCAACAGCATGCATGTCATGTATAGATTGGATCAATTGTATTAGATTAGAGTAGAACCATTTTATTGTCTGTGCAGTGGGAACATCAAAAGCCCTTGGGAGCAGAATATCCTGTCACGTTCTACCACGGCAGCCGGCCGTGCCAGTGAATCTAACGCCTTCTCTACCTCACTTTATCACAGCCGTGCCAGTGAATCTAACGCCTTCTCTACCTCACTTTATCACAGCCGTGCCAGTGAATCTAACGCCTTATCTACCTCACTTTATCACAGCCGTGCCAGTGAATCTAACGCCTTCTCTACCTCACTTTATCACAGCCGTGCCAGTGAATCTAACGCCTTCTCTACCTCACTTTATCACAGCCGTGCCAGTGAATCTAACGCCTTCTCTACCTCACTTTATCACAGACACCTGTTTTCCTTCACCATGGACATTATTTAAGTTCAAGCTTCCCCAATGTATCTTGTTGGTCCTTGTTTTGGTTTCTTCCTGATGTAGTGGTGTAATGGCCTGTTTCGTGTTTTTTTTTGTTCCTGTTTTTGCCCAGCTCATTTATCCTGTTTTCCGTTTTGATTTTCTACAAAATATTTGAATATCTGGAGTGCAGAAACAAAGAACTGTCTTTTTTTATGGTCTCAAAATGCCCAACTGGTTTTACTACCCCGGGTGGTCTAGTCCTGTTGTTCACCGACTGGTTTTACTACCTCAGAGGGTTCTAGTCCTGTTGTTCACCGACTGGTTTTACTACCTCAGAGGGGGCTAGTCCTGTTGTTCACCGACTGGTTTTACTACCTCAGAGGGTTCTAGTCCTGTTGTTCACCGACTGGTTTTACTACCTCAGAGGGTCTAGTCCTGTTGTTCACCGACTGGTTTTACTACCTCAGAGGGTTCTAGTCCTGTTGTTCACCGACTGGTTTTACTACCTCAGAGGGGTCTAGTCCTGTTGTTCACTGAATGGTTTTACTACCCCGGGTGGTCTAATCCTGTTGTTTACCGACTTGTTTTGCTATCCTGGATAGGCTGATTTGGTTCTATACCATCTGTCTATACTGTCGTGGTTTGTCTAGCCCTGTTGCGGTCATTCAAGTTGCTTAACATGTGGTCCAGTTGTAGCTAAAAATACTTCCTAATAATCTCACATCAAACCAGTTTAACTTCCCTAGTAACAGGCTGCATTGCCTTCAGGCCTCTAAATATGTTGAAATGTCAAGAATAACAGGTATGAAGAAACAAAATGCAGCTGGTTTGCTTTTTCTCCTTTAATTTTAAGTGCTGATTAATTAACCCTTGATTTGTATAATAATAATGCAAATCTAATAAACGACTAGCTGTGTTCAGATTGGAAACAGATGTTTTGTTAATTCCTATACATACCTCTGCAGCCCAGACAAACTAGAAAAGTGTATTTACAACAAAACTTACATAAAACTGCTTCACTGTACATTCAAGGTCATCTGTAAGACAATGGCCTCTACATGAAACAAGAAAAGGCTCTTTAATTTTCTTTTGGAGGCACGTTTAGGTTTAATTTTCTTTTGGAGGCACGTTTAGGGTTAATTACTCGTTCTAACCTTGGCAGTTACTCTAAATGCCGGTTGCAAGTGGTTAACAATACATTTGTTGAATATTGTAGCTCCAAGCCAGCATAATGTGATATGATATAGATTGTAAACCAGGCATTTCAAAACACGGGTACAGTAAACCCTTAAGTATATGCTTTATGATCTGTTTTGTATTTTGACTATAGTTGCATGTCTAAGATATTGGAAGTTGAAGTTATTTAAGTTTTTGATGATAAAGTTGTACTTGGTTGGTCCTCTCCATATTCTCAAAATCACGTTTTATAATAAAGATCGAAAATGGTTCCTCTGTCAAAACAAACTGAAAAAACATATGTATTTCCTATTTGTACTGTAAAAGGCAAAACCACTAGGACAAACATCTTACAAACTGAACTGATGACCTGCTTTGCACATGACCCACAGGTCAGATTTTGCATATGTCTTTGTTCTTGACTGTTTGCACTCTTTTCTATAAAAAAAATGCCAATGTTAGCTTGTTGCTTGGCAGTCCTTGAGACAGCAGTGCTGAGCAAGCTAACATACAGATGAGCTCCACATTACCGCTGTCCTACCCAAAAGAAATACTTAAAAGAAACAAGATGAAGATGTAAGCTACTGCAGGCAAAAGGAATACCACTTCCCCAACCTCTCTGTCTTTTGCTGGCTGTGGGAAAACAGTTCATTTGTATGCTGGCAGTGTTGAATAAACACTGATAGTGATAAAATCGGGATCATATACACTACCATTCAGATATTTAGGGGTCATATAGAAATTTCCTTTTTTCAGAAGAAATGCATAATTTTTCAATAACAGCAGCATGGAATTGATGACATATACAGTGTGGACATTGTTAAAGTTGGAAATTATTATGGTAGCTGGAAACATTCCAATGAAATATCTACATCGAGGTCTGAAACCAACAACCATTTGTCCTCTATTCTAATGGCGTGTTGTTTGCTAATCCAAGTTTATCATTTTAAAAGGCTAATTGATCATTAGAAAACACTTTTGCCATGATGTTAGCACAGCTGAAAACTTTTGTTTAAAGCACTGAAACTGACCTTTTTAAGACTTATTGAGTATCTGGAGATTCAGCAATTATAGATTTCAGGCTCAAAATGGACAGAAACCAAGAACTTCAGTCTATTGTTGCTCTGAGAAAGGCTACTCTATGCAAGACATTTCCAAGAAACTGAAGATCACATGCAATGCTGTGTACTACTCCCTTCACAGAACAGTGAAAGCGGGCTTTATGCAGAATATAAAGTGGGAGGCACCAGTGCATAACTGAGCGTGAAGACAAATGCATTAGAGTTTCTAGTAAAACAGGCACCTCACTGGTTAACTGGCAGCTATATTCAATAAAACACCAGTCTCAGTGTCAACGTTATGCTGGACTTCTAGGCAGAGTTTCAAAGAAAAAGTCATATCTCAGATTTGCCAATTAAAAGAAAATATGAAATTGTGCAACGGAACACAGGCACACAGAGTGTGGTGGTGGCAGCATCATGCTGTGGGGATTCATCAGAAGGAATAGGGTATTTCTGGTCAATTTAAAGATAGTTAAAGGTACAGGAATAAATTGCATGAGAAGAAGCAATTCAACTTTTAGCAAGACAGTGATCCCAAACACAAAGCCAAAACAACATTTGAGTCGCTCAAATCAATAACCTTTATGTTACCGATTTACAGCTCTAAGTCCTACTATAGTTAACAGCGTTATTAGAGTTATTCTAGTTTACAACAGTATAAGACCCACTGTAGTTTACAGCACTATAAGACCCACTGTAGTTTGCAACACTATAAGACCCACTGTAGTTTGCAGCACTATAAGACCCACTGTAGTTTACAGCACTATAAGACCCACTGTAGTTTGCAACACTATAAGACCCACTGTAGTTTACAGCACTATAAGACCCACTGTAGTTTGCAGCACTATAAGACCCACTGTAGTTTGCAACACTATAAGACCCACTTTAGTTTGCAGCACTATAAGACCCACTGTAGTTTGCAACACTATAAGACCCACTGTAGTTTACAGAACTACAGAACTTTGTTTCATTTTGGTGAAATTATAATTATTTCTTAAAGCCCTCTGTTCTCCCTGCGCCTGTGACCTGCCTCGTACCTGAAATGTTACTGCCCCTGTCCTCCCTGCTTTTACGCCCTTGGTCTCTGGTTAAAGAAGAAAAGAAAAACATTCTGTAAGACTTGAACACAGTGGTATGCAACAGTAGAAAGCTACATGGCTCATGGCTGACTACTTAAACTGCATCTATGGTAAAAACTGCAGGAGAGAGCATTCATGTTGCTTGCACTCATGATGGACAGGCACAAAGGTGACATGGAGAACTGAAAACTATGAACGCCTCATTCACGCTTGGTCTCCCCTCCACAAAAGCTGTCTTATCTTTTCTTCAACTGGCCTACTTCCCAGCGTCCTCGGCAGTGGAATAGGAGAGCAGTGAGTGTGTGTGATTCGGCACATGGATGTGTTAAAAAAGCCAGTCTGATGTGCTAAATTACCCCCTGTCCCATTTGTAACACTACTTTTGCCCAGGGCTCAAAGGGATTCTTTATGGGAAGTCTAGTAGTCAAATATAGTGTGCTTTGTGGGAAATAGGATGTCAATTGGGACACAAAGGCAATCTTTGGCTCTGGAGAACTTTAGGCAATTTTTCCGTATCTGTTGTGAAGACAGGCAGGTAAAGCAGCAGAGGCTTGGCTGATAACGGGTCTGTAGCAGGTAGGAGACCTCATTATGCATCACATATTTAAAAATGAACCAATGTCCTGTATAACTGCTTTTAGTAGCACTACTTCTTTTCCTGAACCCAAAACATTTGATGTAGCGTTTACATTTTACCCCGAAAGCTCTGGTCCAATTCTTTGGGTTCTGTAACCCTCACTTCTACAGATGCCATATCCTATTTTGTGGATCATCATCGGGGCTGTGGCGACAGAGTCTATGAAGGATGTGTATCTCTCTCAGGGGGCAGCAACTACCTCAGTCCCTGAAGACAGAAAAGTGCTGAGTATCATCAGACTTGCAGGTCGTCAGTGAGAGATGCTTATCCCCTAAAGGTCAGAGAAAACAAGGATTCAGATCGAATCAAAGTAATTAATATCCTTGTTTGGAGGTGCTGATACATTTTTCTTTTTTAGGCCAAATCAATACTGACATTTTAAAATGAAAATTACCAAATTGACAAACATTTTAATAGCTCACATACCAAACAACGACAGGACAATTCAGTGTTTATGTTTTAGGGTGGTCTAAACTGGCCCCCTTTACTTCACCTGTAGTTCTGCAGTGTTAGAAAAAAAAGACATTGAACGTCATGTCGCTCTTCTATCCAGGCTGTCCAAACGTCATCTATGTCGCTCTTCTATCCCGGCTATCCAAACGTCATCTTTGTCGCTCTTCTATCCAGGCTATCCAAACGTCATCTATGTCGCTCTTCTATCCAGGCTATCCAAACGTCATCTATGTCGCTCTTCTATCCAGGCTATCCAAACGTCATCTTTGTCGCTCTTCTATCCAGGCTATCCAAACGTCATCT
>JACXGJ010013981.1:0-15525 GCA_016801105.1 Esox niger | reverse complement strand
CACGCTGTAGGATGGCAGTAGGATTTCACACGCTGTAGGATGGCAGTAGGATTTCACACGCTGTAGGATGGCAGTAGGATTTCACACGCTGTAGGATGGCAGTAGGATTTCACACGCTGTAGGATGGCAGTAGGATTTCACACGCTGTAGGATGGCAGTAGGATTTCACACGCTGTAGGATGGCAGTAGGATTTCACACCCTGTAGGATGGCAGTAGGATTTCACACACTGTAGGATGGCAATAGGATTTCACACGCTGGTGAAGAATGATTGAAAAAATCGTTGGCAACATCACACACGTACCTCTTTATGAAATGTTTTAGCTTGTTCATTAGTTTAGCATGTCATAACCGCTAGAATTAGATATTGGCCTTGAACAGTGAAATCACTGCAGTGAATGACCACAACAGGAGGTCTCTCTGACAGGTGTGTGGTGCTGTGTAGACCTCCCGGCAGGTGTACGAGGAGCAGAGACAGATGGAGCTACAGGAGCCAGGTGACCAGGAGTCTGACTCTCCTACTGAGCTCCACCTTCTCAGCCCCCTTGAACCTGAGCGCATCATCGGCTCCACAGACAGACGTGGAGAGCTGATGTTCCTGGTCAAATGGTAAGTAACGCCAACGGTTGCCTTCAATGGGCTACCTTCTGTCTTTGTTTCGGTTTGGCACCCAGTCAGTTTAATGACTCACTGTAATGGAAAGATGCTGGCTGTTGTGATTCATCATCGACATGCAGCTTGTGAAAATGTGAAATAGTAGAGGCAGTGAACTATCTCTCCTGTCTGGATTGTGTTGCTGCGGGACTTTACAGGAAGAACTCAGATGAGGTGGCCCTGCTGTCAGCGAGGGAGGCCAGCACCAGGTGTCCCCAGGTAGTCGTGGCATTTTACGAGGAGAAACTTACCTGGCACTCTGGGGATGAGGACCAGTAAAGGGTGTCGGTTAGGGTGGGTGTGTGTGTGTGTGTGTGTGTGTGTGCGGGGAGTGGGGGGGAACGAAGCTACACACATCTGTAGGCAGCTCTTAGGCTTGGTTTCTCAAAAACACCACGCCATCATCCTCCTTGATCTGACATTAAAGGCACTGTGCGTGAAAGGGCTGCTCTTCGTCAGGTAGATTGACTCATCTTGACAGGTGTGAAAGCCTGGGTTGGCTGGGGCTCTTCTACCTGTAGTGCTGGGTGACGTCGCTATGACTTTGGGGACGGAGTGCAGACCGTGGTGGAGTTCTGGAGTTCAGAGCCAAACATGGAGATCTCTCATGCTGTGGCTCAGATTATTTTCAAACCCTTTTAAAATGAAGATAAATACCTCAAAACACTGATGATTGCCCCTCACTGTTTATTGTGTAGTGTTTCACCTTGAATGTCTTCATCAGAGATTTTTGAAACTAACCCTTAACATGCCAGTGTTCTGTTGTACTGACTGAATCATTGGGACATTGTGCTGTTGACTGTTGACTTCCTGTTATGTGGTCAAACCCCATGTGATCATTCCACTTGATGTTGTTGAATCTTCTGACCCTGTCTGGGGGATATTCAACTCCTCCGGATTTCCTTCACTGTGAGCCTGTCTATAGTTTTACAAAATAGGATTTGTATATTGTCTAGGAGTGTATTCGCTGTGCGTGTGACTACCACCAAATAGGATACTTAGATTATTTTAGTTTTTTACAGTCCTTCCTATTGTATGTTTTATGTACTGTATGACATAAAGATGACACACTTACAAGTAGTTTAGTAACGTGTGTGTGTAAACGTTTGTTTTGCTGTTCTATGTATGAATGAACCAAGGGGTTCTAATTTTCGCCACAGAGTTTTCTTAAGTTTACACTATGGTCAAGTTTGACAACACTTATGAAAACATTATTATTTTGACTGTTAATTTGAAGTAAACAATTGTTATCTGATGCCATTTAGCTTAACTTTACCAAAGCTTTGTCCCCCTGCTTGTAGGTATGTGTCACTGATAAGGAGTTGTTTTGTCCATTTTTTTCACTGATGATGCTGTGAAAATGTAGAGAGCAAACTAATTTCACCTTAAAGCACAATCTTTTTTGTGAGTATCAAACTTCTGTTCTTTGGTACTTTAGATGAGCACTTGACCGCCCTGTTTTGTAGGGTAAAATATATCATACATCTTTCATCTCTTAATGCAATTAAAATGTTATTAATGCCTAAAATGTTTGCTTACTGACCAGATAGAAAAGAAGCTGAAGGTCATTGAGCCATGGTCTCTAACGACAGCCCAAAGATATTTTCTGATTGGCTCGTGCATTCTGGAAAAAACTCTAAATAACTGGCACTGTATTCATTCCTTCCAATTACTGAGTTATTATTGGACAGTGATTTCAACCCAAATGGCTCCCTGTTCCCTTCAGCATGGCCCTTTTACCCATCTGGCAGACTGATCAGATCCTGACCCACAACTTTAAAAACAAGGTACTAGTGTACAACCCTGTTCCCAAAAATGTTGGGATGCTGTGTAAAATGTAAAGAAAAACAGGATGCAATCATGTGCAAATCATTTAGAGCCTATATTCAATAGAAAATAGTACAAAGACAGCATATCACATGTTGAAACTGAGAATTTTTTTGTTTCTTGAAGAATATAGGCCCACTGTGAATTTGATGCCAGCACCACGTTTCAAAAAAGTTGGGACAGAGGCAACAAAGACTGTAATGCTAATAAACTAAACCTGGTGGAACATCACACAACTAATGAGGTTAACTGGCAACAGGTCAGTAACATGATTGGGTATTAAATGATCATTTTAGAGAGGATGGGTCTGTCAGAAGTGAGGATGGAGAGGGGTTCACCACACTGTGAATGACTACATGAGCAAATAGTGCCACAATTAAAGAATAAGGTTTCTCAATGTAAAATTTTAAATAATTTGATATCTCATCATCTACAGTACATAATATCATTAAAAGATACAGAGAATCTGGAGAATAATCGGTATGTAAGGGACAAAAACCAATACTGGATGACCGTGACCTTCAGGGCCTCAGATGGCACTGCATTAAAAACAGTGGACTCTGCAGTGGAAATCACTGCATGGGCTCAGGAACACTTCAGAAAACCATTGTCTGTGAACGCATTACATCACTGCATCCACAAATGTAAGTTAAAACTCTCCCCATGCAAAGAAGAAACCATATATAAACATTGCATTCTGTTTTAATTAGCATTTTACACAGTGTCCCAACTTTTTGGGGAACAGGGTTGTAATGCTGGTGTGACTGAACTGCTGGTAATGAGGAGAACAGTAGAACTGTAAAACTGTTTTCATAGCAAAAGTGTGTGGAATTACAGGAATTGAAAGGACAACATTTTGTTTTCTTGCCAACAAGAGGGCTGTTAACACTTTTGCCTTGCTTGATTTGTGAGGTGGGGTTTGTTACTAGCTGATCAATTAAAAAAATAAGAAATGTGTTGAACTGGATATTCTTGGATAATACTTGAGTATTCATTCTACTTTGGATCGGGTCACTTAGTGTTGTGGTCACAGTAATGCTCAGTAGATTGAATAGGTATCCATTTTGGACCTCCATCTCTGACCTGCATCTAATTGTCTACGTTACTGTACCTCTTCCTGTTGTTGACTTTGGATCTGTGATGTCTGAATAAAGGTAGCTAAAACAAACTGTGTCATCCTTGTTAGTATATTTTCTGGTTTATGTATGTACAAAGGCAGAAAAACGATTGACAGTGTAAAAAATAAACACACGGTTAAAATGATGACCTTTGACAGTGCATGTTGTGACCTTTTTAAATGCACGTGAACATTTATTCTGGGTTCTCAATGGTACCAACGGCTGGGGTGTGCCGAACTGCCAAACGTGATGCGGAAGAGGCTGGTCAGCAAACACTGGTCATAAACTCACAGTGACACTGCAGTTCTGCTTCAGGTCAGAAGCCTAAGACTGCGTTCGTAATACACGAGTAGGTCGTTATATTAGGACACGACAACGTTATTTCATGGTCATCATAGCCACCATCCACGACATTGTATTTCAAAAGGAGCCTTCAGATCGGTCCAACTGACCAACAACAAAAACAGACAATGACAGTGTCTTTTACGTTCGATGTTTTTAGGCAGCACAAGGTGTGTCCTGTGACTTTATTCAGACACCTTTGGACCTGTTTTTACAGTAAACCCCACAATATAAGGATCAGTGGCCACTCAAAGCAACACATTCATTTTCCCTGTTGACCGTGGATTTGAAGTGACCACGATCTTAAAGTGAAGAATGAGAGAAGTGACTGATAACATAGTGTGCCAGGTAGGACAGCCGTCTTTCCTCAATTCATTGAACAATGTATTTAGAGTTTTTTTTAACATAACTCTTTGTTTGCTCAATGGACTAGAGTGATAAATCTCACCCTGTAAGTGTTAGAATGGGTGAGTGCTTTTGCTCCAGCCAAGATGTAACCCAATTTAATAATTATCATAGTCTTTGGTCAAGGCCTTTATTAAAAATTGTTGTTGTTGCTTGAATGTAACAAAAGCCTGCAAACACACCTTTTATTTAAAATGTTATATTTATTAACTTTATTTGCACAGGTTGTCCCATTGAGATACAGTCTGTTTTCCAGGAGAGATCAGTACCAACCAAGATAGCAGGGTAGAGGGGAACAACTGTAGGAAAAATGTGTCATCAATAAGATCAGTCACATACACATGGACGTTTGTCATTAATATAAGATATGGACAATCTCCAAGCTGAACCGGGTAAAGTGATGTGTGACAGTGTGAGTTCCTTCACAGACAATGCAGTCAGTCTTTAGTGACAGTCTATACACTACCTGCTCAGTCTTCACATTCTGCCATCCCTTTAAATTAAATAAAAAAAGCGATCACGTGATTTTCTTCACACATCTACAGACTTTCCAAGTGAATGGCGATTTATAGGAAAAGTTTGTTATGACCGAATGCAAAACGGGGATGTACTGACTGCATGTCTGAGCGGCCCAGAGTTATTATTGTGTGAAAGAGCACCACTTCCACCCAGTACAGCTGTGAGCCATTTGGCATTATATTCTACCAGCTTCGCAATGCTCTAAGGGCAACACAAATCCATTGTTTTTGCGCACGGACAATAAATACATTGTTCAATCATTGAAGAATGTTCAAACCCTCTCTCATTTTTAAAGATACATATTGTCTCAGGCATGTTGTGCTTTATTGGACAGGAAGGTGTTAAAAGATTTTGCTGAAAGCGTAATAGGTTACATATAAACCCACAATGCGGTAGTGCTTGAGCACCAGAAGAAATGTCTCAGTCCAATGTAGAACCCCAGGCTACATTGATCGGTTCTATTTCAGCAGATTTCAATTATAATGGAGGTTGGGCCATTCAAGAAAACTAAACATGTCTTGGAAAGCCTATGTGTTGTTGTCTGTCTTTATAACTAAAATGTGTGTGCTTGTACCACAGAAAATCACATTCATTGCCAGTGTTTGATTATAAGGCTGGCCAGGTTTTCCAGGATCAAAACCCATTTTAAAGGAACAAAGCCCAGGAAAATCCAACCCTGGGATAGATATGTATTTTTCAGAAAGACTACACTAAATCTACAATAATGTTTATTCCACGGAAATCCCAGAATGACTATTCAAATTATTTGAGTTGTCTAGGTTAGACAGTTTGAGGGCTGATCTCCATCAGCATTTATAACCAAGATTACGCAGATTAAGCAATTTGGTTTAAAAACAATAGTTATTGTTTCCCCAAAAGTTTCATAGTGGGAAAGGCTGCAAAATATAAAGCCTGTTAGAGGGGTGTATCGACTTTCTCTGTCTTGTGTTATTGAAGATATTGGTGGCTACTTCTTCTTTCACTTTGTTGGTTGCACAACACTGACAGTTGATAGACCTGTAAAAGGCGTGGGGATTTCCAAATCAGTGGGAGTGAGTCAACAATTGCATTTCCTGTATAATTTTACCCAGTAAAACTTCCTTTTTTGCAATATACTGTACATTCCACCTTATCCACAGATCATTCAAATGTGTCTTCAGTTCAATCTACCTAATCTATCCTGAGTTTCTCTATCAGTTCATTTTTCTCTCAGTTTGCCTGAGGAATTAAACAGAAGACAAGTTTCCATTGCAAGTTGATGGTAACTGTAAAAATATTGGACAATAGACATTTTATTTTCTTCTGTGGTGCAGTCGGGCTCTCCTCTCCTTCCCATGAAGCAGTTCATCAGTGTTTGGGTTCGGGATCCACGGATTCAGAAGAATGATTTCTGGCATGCCCACATGGACTACGAAGTCTGCATACATGTAAGTGGGATATCCTTTGGAAATGTCTGTATTGTATCGTTAGCCATGGCAGGGTCTCAACCCATGACCTTTGTCACCTTGTCCCCAAATGCCACTGTATTCCTGGGTGCATTATTTATAAACAGTGCTCTTGCTAAACAGGTTATGATGATGGACCATAGGTCTCTGGTCCAAAGGCACAGGAAATCAGGTGTCATTTGGCATGAATCCAATCTTTCTGTCTTTTTAAATGGATAATGTATCTCTGTAAGAGGAATCTACTTTTTAAAGAAAAATCCACGGTAAAGAAGCATCCATCCTTAATATCAATATTAAGTAGTTATCTAATGTAGTATCCATGTTAAAGAAGTATCCATGTTAAAGAAGTAGCCATTTCAATAAAAAAGTACCCATGTTAAAGAAGTATCCATTTCAATAAAGAAGTACCCATGTTGAAGAAGTATCCATTTTAAAGAAGAGTCTGTGATGAAGAAGTATCCATTAGTATCCATATTAAATGGCTGTCATTTCCCATTAGACCAACAGTCTCTGCTTCACCAAGAAGATGTCACGTGTGAGGAGAAGATACAAGGAGTTTGTTTGGCTTCGGGAAAAACTGCAGGAAAACTCATTACTCATGTACGTACATTTTCGAAAGATGACTGGGTTCAGAATTTTTTCTTCCACTTTTTGTGTGTATCAAAGAAATATTTATGGTAAAATGTGGAAATGGTGTCCAAAATTTCCAATTAATGAGTGATATGATTTTGCTTTCTCCATTTCCAGGGTCCAGCTGCCCGAACTCCCCCCTAAGAACATTTTCTTTAGCCTGAACAACGCCCGGCAAATCACAGAGAGAATGAAGGGCTTGCAAAAGTTCCTTGAACTGTGAGTTTCCTCATCAAGTGACATGCGAAACAATCTTTCAACTTGCTAAACAGTGGGCTTTTTGAGGCCCTTGGGGCCCTATAATATCCTACTGAAGACAATACGGTGGTCCTATTGTTTCCTGCTGTTGTCACTATTGGGCCCTATCATTCCCTACTGTTGTCACTATGGGGCCCTATCATTCCTGACTGTTGTCACTATGGGGCCCTATCATTCCCTACTGTTGTCACTATGGGGCCCTATCATCCCTGACTGTTGTCACTATGGGGCCCTATCATTCCCTACTGTTGTCACTATGGGGCCCTATCATCCCTGACTGTTGTCACTATGGGGCCCTATCATTCCCTACTGTTTTCACTATGGGGCCCTATCATCCCTGACTGTTGTCACTATGGGGCCCTATCATTCCTGACTGTTGTCACTATGGGGCCCTATCATTCCTGACTGTTGTCACTATGGGGCCCTATCATTTCCTAGTGTTGTCACTATTTGGTCCTGTCATTTCCTACTGTTTTTACTATTGGCCATACCATTTGCTACTGTTGTCACTATGGGTCCCTATCTTTCCCTATTGTTGTCATCATTCCACTTTCAAACAGGCCCATTTTTCTTTCCTCTCAGGATCCTGGAGAGTAATTTGTTCCTGTCAGACAGCTGCCTGCACCTTTTCCTACAGTCAGAGCTTGACGTGTCCCGGATCGAGGCCTGCGTATTGGGGAGAACCTGCTACTCTGTGTCTCAGGCCATACTGCGCACTGGCTGCAACCTGCGGCGCTTCCACTCCCAGGAGGACCTGTCAGGTTTAAGACACAAGAAGGAGTCCATTGATTCAGACTCTGACTGGTAGGCCTCATACAATCACACACACTTATACCGACAGTGTGAGTGAAACGTCTGTCTTCAAGAACATGTTCAAGAACATTTTCACACAGTTATTTTACAATGTGAAAGCAGAGTGCGTGACCCGTAAAAGTCAAGCGGAATGTCAAATAGTGTACTGCGTACTGTACATGTGCAATTGGAACTGTCTTTCCTGTGTGGTTAATTTGAATTGCATGTGTCTTTCCAGTGTGGTTCATTTGAACTGTATGTGTCTTTACAGTGCTTTTGTAGAACCGGAGCCCAACACTAAAGAAGTAACTACCTCAGCGGACTTGGAAGAAGGCCCACTCAGAATGTCTGCTTCTCAGTAGCAACATCTGTCATTCGCCTGTTCTGCTGGTGTATCAACAACATTTGAAAGAGTAAATATGTTAAAAAAATATATGTACTTATTTGTAACATTTGCAATCTCTAAAAATCTAAATAATGTAAATATGTCTCCCTAAAAATGTATGATATATCTTTATGTGTACACTGTAAATAAAGTCATATTTCTACTATTATAATGTGTTTTATATAGTATTCCAGAATGGGCCCCAACAGGAGAAAGTATTTTCAGTGTTATTTAGAACCCGAATCCTGTTCTTCCCAAATTGTGGAACGTACTGCGTTGGGTAAGGCGCAGTACCAACATCTGACCAGTAGAGAGCAGCATTGTTGTGTTCAAAGAGAAAGAGAACGGACTAGTCACCAGAAGCACATCCTAAAATGGGCAGTGCAATTAAGGGCTTTCAGCGTTTTTAAGTGGTCGACTGGGTGCCATATCCTACGGGTCAAGGAAGCGGGACATAAAATGTCCACATTGACTCTGCCTTGCTCTCGGAGATGCCGATATGCGTCGTCACCCTGTTCCATGTCTGTTTATTCAACCATCTGCATCAAATCCCAGCGTAGTTTGGTGACATTCGCCAGCTTATATTGCAGACTAACACTCAAAACGACATAAGAAGATATCAGTTAATCATGACAACAAGCAGAACTGGAACCGCTGGCAGTCTCAAGACAAAATGTTTTGTTCTTAAACCGCAAGTAGGAATCTTTTGAGCTGATTGCCACTGTTCGGGACATGGCAGGGCTTCTGTAATAGGCTCTCTGAGGAGAAGGCTTCTACTCTGAAGACAGCTGTACTGTCAGCAGGGTGGCAGGAGGTCCCTCCCACAAGGAGGTCCCTCCCACAAGGATCTGCTCCTGTCTGACAAGAGTGTGAGGTTGGGTAGCCTGTCCTGTCAGTGTGTGCTGCCCCCTGCTGATGTAAATGCCAGCCTTGCTGACATGCCACCCCTCTTCCTCCTCTCCTGACAAACTTCCCACTCTATCTCACCCATAGCTCTACACACACACACACACACACACACACTCACGCACGCACGCACGCACGCACGCACACACACACACACACACACGCACACGCACACGCACACGCACACGCACGCACGCACGCACACGCACGCACGCACACATATTTTCTCTCTGTATACAAGCATCACCACACATGATGATATATATTGGTGTAATGTATTGATCTGAACTCTTTGTAGTTTTCCCTCAGACATTGAATATAATTTATTTCAAGTACTTGGTCAGGTCCTCACTATAAAGGATAATTGGTTGACAATCAGCTTATTTGCTGAAATTAAAGTAAAATATCGTACCCAGCCAGGTAATGGGAATGTCAACATACATTTCCAATGAAGAAATATATGTCATCTTGTTTTCTCCATGTATTGTCCTGTTGTCCCAATATATCATCCTGTTGTCTCCATGTATCATCCAGTTGTCCCCATGTATCATAATTTTGTCTCCATGTATCATCCTATTGTCTCCATATATCATCCTTATGTCTCCATGTATCATCCTGTTGTCCTCATGTATCATCATTTTGTCTCCATGTATCATCCTGTTGTCCCCATGTATCTTCCTGTTGTCCTCATGTATCATCCTGTTGTCCCCATGTATCATCCTTTTGTCTCCATGTATCATCCAGTTGTCCTCATGTATAATCCAGTTGTCCTCATGTATTGTCATTTTGTGCCCATGTATCATCCTGTTGTCCTCATGTATTGTCCTGTTGTCCCCATTTATCATCCTGTTGTCCCCATGTATCATCCTGTTGTCCCCATGTATCATCCTGTTGTCCCCATGTATCATCCTGTTGTCTCAATGTATCATCCTGTTGTCCTCATGTATCATCCTGTTGTCTCAATCTATCATCCTGTTGTCTCCATGTATCATCCTGTTGTCTCAATGTATCATCCTGTTTTCCCCCATGTAGCATCCAGTTTTTTTTAAGTTTTACCTCATTGGGGGCCATATTTGTCCTCATTTATACTACATAACCTGTTCACAAACACACACACACACACACACACATAACTGACAGGCACCCTCCCTCCCACTTACGCCAAGCAATCCCCACTCCTGTCATGCGATCTGTCCACCTAGCAGTTGGACAGTCTTAGTTCTCAGGGAAAATGAATATCCTAACCTAACTCTCATCCCAAGCCTGTGTGAGCATGTGTGTGTGTGTGTGTGCAGGGGGGCATGTCAGCTGTGTGTCTTCCAGCTCCCACAGAGAGCAACGCTGTGCTTACACAGTGGTAATGAACACTAAGCAGAGTGATGTATGGCTGACATTCTCTACACAGCTAATTAGATTAGCATGTCTCTCTGAGTGTCCAAAGAGGACAGGAAGCTCATTATACATTCAGGACAGGCCAAAACAATAGGCTCACAGCGGCGTGACGGACAGGTGATGTCACCTAGGGAGCTGCACAGGTCAGTGCAGGAGACAGCGTGACTGGAGAAGGTGGAGCAGTGGGAAGGCCCAGAAATCCAAATTGGGAGTAGGTGGAGGTTTATATATTGTCGGCTAGTGTAGAAGGCACTGCCTGGTTCTCAATTATGTCTGTGTGTGTGACTCTGTGTGTGTGTGTGTGTGTGTGTGTGTGTGTGTGTCTGTGTGTGTGTGTGTGTGTGTGTGTGTGTGTGTTTGCGAGACCACAAATCCCTGCAAGGATATTAAAATAAAGAAAATTCCCCATTTGGAAAAAGGCTACTTTCTGCTTGGGGTTAGGGTTTATGATTACCAGCAGGACATCCCCAATCCCCTAGGATTGGGGATAGGATTACAGTGGAGGTTAGTGGATTGGGGTTAAAGTTAGCATTAAGGTTAGGTTCAGACTTAGTAGTTAGGGTGGTAGATAGGATTACAGTGGAGGATAGGGGTTTAGGGTTGAGGTTAGCATTAAGGTTAGGTTAAGACTTAGTAGTTAGGGTGGTAGATAGGATTACTGTGGAGGATAGGGGTTTAGGGTTGAGGTTAGCATTAAGGTTAGGTTAAGATTTAGTAGTTAGGGTGGTAGATAGGATTACAGTGGAGGATAGGGGTTTAGGCTTGAGGTTAGCATTAAGGTTAGGTTAAGGTTAATGAAAATTGGATGTTGAATTGGAATAGTACTTTATGTCTCTACAAGGACAGTCAACGTAAATATGTGTGTGTTTCTGTGTGTGTTTCTGTGTGTGTTACTGTGTGTGTTCATGTGTGTGTCTGCACGGCGATGCACACATGCAATAAATCTGTCACTGACTGGAGGCCAGTTATGTGTCCAAATGCAGTGTGTCCCTGGCTTATGACAGAGCTATCCAATTATACAGCCCAGTCACACAGTATGGTTGGGTTACAGTGCAGAGGGCACTTTCACACATTCACACACGCGCACACTCCCACATACACACGCACATGCGCACGCACACACACGCGCACACACACACACACGCGCATTTACCAACATCTCTTTCACTTCTCTCATATATGTCATAGACGGTCCCCTGTCGTGAATA
The DNA here is from genome assembly GCA_016801105.1 of Esox niger. Lineage (NCBI taxonomy): Eukaryota > Metazoa > Chordata > Actinopteri > Esociformes > Esocidae > Esox > Esox niger. The sequence goes on along the minus strand of JACXGJ010013981.1, from coordinate 3,645 downwards.
CGGTTCTTGCTGTGTGCATGGTTCTGAATCAGACCTAGAACTTCTGCTGTCACCCAGCTCTCCAAAACCCACTGGAAGAATGAACAGCTTGTCGCGGAACAGAGAGAACCCAGCTGTACTCGGTGCAGTGTGGATTTATTCTGAGAGGAAACGATGGCTGGTCAGGATTCCAAACACCTTAGAGCCCATTGAATGTCTGCACTGTAATGTTGAAATAAACATTTACAGACGTGTGTTTGTGTGTCTACCTTAGAGACGTCGAGTTAGCTCCACGGGCCCAGAGATCAACACACAGCCATGGGCCCTGGTCCAGAGACAGTAGACGGGGAAGAGGTGACCATTTATGGTACCACCGTAGACTCTGGTGTTTCTCAAGGTGGCCTGGTTAGGGGTATTGACTCCGCTCTAATAGGCTGTTCCTCTGCTCCGTTGGCTCTTAGCCTTGAGTTGACTGGTGGAGCTGTCAGTCTGTGCTGCTCGCTTCCTACCGTGACGCCGCTGACACCGTTAAACCCAGCAGACCTTCACAGATCGATGGGCTAACGAACGTTGAGCGATTCTAACTCAACACCAGCACTGTCAGACGAGCCTGGACCCAGCGCCTAAGCGAGGAAACTGCACATGATACGGACGCTGATGTGAAGTTGCCAGAACCCTGGTTCAGGTCCGGGATAAGGCGAGGGACTGAAGCGGGGCTGTTAGTGGTACCAGAGTAGGAACGCTCCCTATTCCCAGTCACCTCACTGCAGCATGGGTTTTAATGAAGAACAATGTAGAGAGCTAGAAGGTGAGAGGAGAAGAGAGGATAGGCTTGGCAGAGAAAAACAGAGGAGAGGAGGAGAACAGAGGAGGAGACAACAGAGGAGGAGACAACAGGATGGCTCCACAGGGACAGACGGGCCCATCTGCTACTGAGCAGGGAAATCGTCACGTCAGCGGTTCTCTTAGCAGTCCATTTCCAAGTCTTAACACAGTGCAGTACACAAACACTCACAATGGAAGTTCTGATCAGTGTCAACGCAACCGCTGCAAAAACACGATCAATGTATTGTCACTAGAGCCATCACTCTGGGGCTATAATGAAGGCATCATCAGTTCTAGTCCACAGCACGCTTGCATCCTAGTCCCATTTTAACTCTTCCTGGCTAAACGTAATGCACTGAATGTTATCTGACACATTTTACCATCAGTTTAGAAGCACAACACTTACTCTTCCACACACTTTTCTGTTCACCGTGTTTACATGTTTTTCGAGCAGGTTGGATGGGCGTGTGCCTGCCTGTCCTTGAGATCTGCTCGGGTGGTGTATTTTTAAACATGCTGTAGCAACACCTGGACCGTAGGTTGCAGCCCAGACTGTGGCCCACCGGCTGATGCTGGATGACTAGGTTTTTTCCCCTCACAGCATCACCTGTACAGACGCCACCGAGATCAGGCTGGAAGTAAGCCATTCTCTGCCTTTGGCTTAGAGGCACAAGAAAATAGAGAATCGGCAGCAATGAGAATAGGATACAAAGGGAAGAAATAGGATGCAGTAATGAGGGATTAAGGGGGGGATAAACATGGAATAGAGTGCAATAAATAAGGAATAGGGTGTCATTTGAAAGACAACCACTGTGATATATTGTTCCCTATAGCAGGAAACCAAGGTTAGGTAAGTTTAACTTGATATCAGAAGTTCATTTAGCCAAACCCTGATTTACACACACACACACACACACACACACACAAATATTCAACCTGTGAACAGCTGAGAAGGGACAGCCTTCGTAGGATGCCATCACTGATAGACAGCCTGTTGGACACAACACCTGTGTGTGAATGACGACAGCAGCAGACTAATGTCTTGTTGAGAGGTAAAGAACGAAGAGGCCATGGCTCCTCTGGCCGGACAGATGAGAAGAAGGAAAACACTGGAGGGCCGGGAGGGGGGAGGGATGGGTGGAGGGTGAGAGGAAGGAACAGAGGGATGGATGGAGGGATGGAGGGCTCTGTCTCTTGAGGCCTTGCTCTGTGCCTATCTGCCAGCACTGTAAATCAGATGACGGCTCACAGCAGCAATGAGGTAGAAAATAAAAAAAACATAAAAGTGTCTGAGTGAAATAGAGGATGGGAGAAATCTTTTATTATGAGCCTAAATTCTCCTTACTCGGCAGTTGAGCCACTGGCCAGCTCAGATTGTCTGCTCCAGACCTCATTGATCATCCCAGCAACCTCCACCTAGTCACAAATTACCCCACCTGCTCCTCATGTAATACATATGAAATGAGAGTCCTAAATCCATGTCGTTATCATTCATGGAATGTTAATTGTCCCATAGCGTGTTTTATAAGCAGGCTAAATGTGTGTCCATATTAGATCTGGCATGGTAAACTGGAATATCGTAGTAGTATAGACATGATATAGGTATTTATAGGAAATGAAGGGTTGAACTCACTCTAATTGAAGAGCCAATGTAAAGCATGAATACAAAAATTATATAAATATAGTTCCAGTCAAAAGTTTGGAATGGGGTTAAGTGTGTCCACATTTTTGGCAGGTAGTGTGTGAAGCCTGTGTTCAACAAGTGTTCGTCATTTCGAATAATTTGCTGTACCTTAGTCAGCACACCGGGCAAAACGGAATCAAATAAACACTGTCAAAGGGGAAAGCTCTGCCATCAGGAAGTAGTAGCTCATAACAGTTGAAAGTAAACAAGTATTATCTGAACCTAGGTCAACGCCATTCACTTTACACAGGGTCCAGCTGATCCTGTCCTCGGATCTGTCAATATCACTCAAATGCATTGTACGTTTTAGCTATGCTCCAGCCTAGTCCCAACCAACTCTCTTCATGGTACTGTCTGCCTGCCAGCCTGCCTGCCTGCCGGCCAGCCTGTCTGCCTGCCTGTCTGTCAAGACCTTGGCACGCATGAGTCAGCGCTATCCTTAGATGCTCACCCTGTGCTCCGTTGAACTTCCTAGAATCTAAATCAACACAAGGTTAGCTTGACAGCTAGGGCATACATTTAGACACCCTAACCCCCCACCCCACCCCACCCCCACCCAATCCCCCACCCTTTGCCGCACAACCCAGGCTGGGGAGGCTGAATGACACCAAAAGCCTTGTCGATGCTATCTTGAGTGTTAATCTCAGCGTTTCCAACCAGTAATCTAAGACTTGTTCCTGCATTTCCTGTGGTCCTGATACACCAGGCCATAGGTCTGTCTCGCAGCCAAGCAGCTTTATCTAGACCAGGGGCATGGAGCTATACATCTACCAGTGGGGTTTGTGGGGTCACTGTCCCAAAACCTGGGGGAGCAGATAGAGGGACATGTACGGTTTAACATAGATAGAGATAAAGACATAGATAGAAATAGAGACAGAGAGAGATGGAGAGAGAGACAGGGACAGAGAGAAAAACAGGGATAGACAGAGAGAGACAGGGAAAGAAAGATAGAGAGACAGATAGAAGGACAGGGTGAGACAGAGAGAAGTTAAAGAAAGAGAGAAATACTGAGGGTTGATCATCGTTCTGGAGACTGATTGGCCACTGTTGTAAGTTGTGTTTGCTTGTGTAGGCATGTTTGTGTGCACGGATCTAGTTTCAGTCAGCATACCCACACATCAACTACAGGGGGTCATCAATCACCTGCTAACTAGTAG
>JACXGJ010013980.1:0-15494 GCA_016801105.1 Esox niger | reverse complement strand
TGTGTGTGTGTGTGTGTGTGTGTGTGTGTGTGTGTGTGCGTGCGTGCGTGCGTGCGTGTGTCCTGCCTGCATGTGTGTGTCTGACATCGTTATTAAATAACTGAGAGAATATGGCAGCAGATCAGTTAAGGAGTAGGACTTAAATAATTTAACCAGTCAGTCAACCCTTTAGTCAGTCAGGCAGCTATTGAGCCAGCTAATCAGCCGATCAGTCAACCCCCAAGTCATTCAGGTGGTTTGCAAGTTAATCAGTCAGTCCCCAAGTCATTCAGTCAGTCCGCAAGTCAGTCAAGTGAGTGAGTCAGTCAGACTGCCAGTCTGTCAGAATCAGAAGCACTGGTAAAATACCCAGAATCCTCCTTACTATAATGTTGCTGCTAGATGTAGACAACATATAGGGACAAGAAATCTATGCAAAACTGACATACATATACAATGGATGGTGAGTATGTAAGATAACGTGAGCGTTAAGTATTTCATATTAAGTCAGACCTTGACTGTAATTCAAACTATGAATGTGTGACTGTGAATCTGATTACATGTAAATGTGACTGGAACAATGATTGTGTGACTGTAATTCTGATTACATATTACTGTGACTGTAACAATGACTGTGTGACTAACTGTCACTCTGATTACATGTAACTGCGACTGTAACTATGACTGTGACTAATTGTCACTCTGATTACTTGTAACTGTGACTGTAACAATGACTGTGTGACTGTAACTCTGATTACATCTAACTGTGACCGTAACTATGACTGTGAGACTAACTGTGACTGTGATTACCTGTAACTATGACTGTAAATATGACTGTGTGACTAACTGTGACTGTGATTACCTGTAACTGTGACTGTAACTATGAATGTGTGACAAACTGTGACTGTAATTACCTGTAACTGTGACCGTAACTATGACTGTGTGACTGTGACTGTGATTGCCTGTAACTATGACTGTAACTATGACTGTGTGACTAACTGTGACTGTAACTATGCATGTAGCTACACCTAACCCCCACTCCCCCCGTCAGTCGCATTTACAGTCCAAGTTACAGGAATCACAGGTCTTGTCGGCACAGAAATGAAATGGTGTGGGATGTTCAGCGCTAAATGAAGTTGATGTGCTATACATGCGTGTGATTTATGTCATCAGCCTCAATGTTTAACCTTCTGAATTTAACCCTCTAGATGCAGCATTGAGTTTCATTACTGGTGAAAACTTTCACACACACCATTGTTTACCACACACTGCAGATGACTGGGACTCCCTGATTTCCACAAGGGCCTGGTCCAAGAAATCACCAATACAGGCATATTCAGTCAGGTAAACCTGTTTCTGATGTTCTGGTGCCCTTAAGGCAATTCAAATGTTTGATAAATAATGTTTTTATTGTTGACTGTGATTGCATTTTAAAATTCTGATAGGAACCTGAGTTGTTGTCCCAGAGACTGTCTGCTGGAAAGGAGAAGACACGGACAGATGTTCCCACAACCCACAGCTTAAAGAATTGAAGGACTGTGTGGCAACCAGCAAAAAGGTCCTTACTTTCCAAAATATCCACACTTAAATAGAATCGAACTCCCTTTGATAGCAATTTGAGCACAGCCATGCAGGCACATACACACCAATATTTAGAGACTGCATCTCCATAACTCTCAAACTCAAGTCTAAACCTTGAAGACAGTTCCATTACATTTTGTCTTTGCAAACCTTTAATCAGGGACATATTTAGATCTGTGACACCTGGCAGATGCAGATAACTATGAGTTAGAACAGAAAACCAGCAGGCTCAGGACCTTGTATGGAAAGAGGCGAATAACCCTGCTCTAGAGTTTCATATTGAAATTAAAGAGAGAGAGAGCAGATGTGGCTATTCAGCCAAATCAGCTCTGCTAAGGTTACATCATATGGCCCAATGTCACACATGATGACATGAAAGCTCATCACATGATCCTGACTCTGGCATCTGATCACAGGGCCCGTTATACATTCCATACATTGGTAATATTAAGGTGTGTTAAGTTCCACCAAAATGTAGGCTTTAACCAGTGAATAGCTATTGTGTCCTTACAGAAAGGCCCAGAGAATGGATAAATCACAATGCTGAAATAAATTATCCTGACTGAAAGCTAGGGGCCACGCGTGGCTTGTGTGGTGACATGAAGTGAGGTAGATAAACAAACGGGTCACTTGAATTATCTCTGCATGACTGGTCTGCTCAAAGATTCTCTGCGGCGACAACACTTTCACTTTCAGGACCGCTAGTATCATCCTTCCTCTCTCATCTTCCAGCCATCCCGTCAGCATCAGGCCTAGCAAAACAACCTCGCTGACAACTATAAAATAGCTAGTTTGTCTCCTTTCCACTTCAGTATTCTATCAAACGGTGTATCTACAGATGCGACTTAAATGTTACGTGTGTATGGGGAATAAACGACTGCACCTTAAACGGATTCTGACCCTCTTTATAATTTGCGCACAGCAGCAAAAATCACTCACCGCAGCCGCAGCATCATGCAGCGATGCGCAGTGCATTGGGCTCGGCTTGGCCACGTGAGGAAAGGCTGCGGCCAGGAACGACTGCAGATTAGTCTACCGGCAAGGCCAAGGCTATGCCGACAACCTTTACGTGTTCACCCAAGCCATGTCATCCCATCACAGACACTGCATCATTTCATGTCCCCATCGTCAACTCTTCATAAACCGGCTAGACGAAATGACAACACCCGATGCGCAAGAAGACTACGTGCTATCACTAGAAGCCTGTAAGATGAATACAGCGCAGCCGTTTCTTACCTGTATGGTGTATTTTGACCGCGGAAATGTTTTTGTTTCTGTTTCCGCGCCTTCTCTCTCCGCTGTGTCAGCTCTGGTGTCTCATGTGCTGTGCATGAGTGTGTGTGCCTGTGTTCGTTTCGTGTAATGCGGTACAGGTCTCTCATGGATCCTCTCCTCCTCCCTCTTTTTCTCTCCTCTCTCTATTGTACCCCTGCTCAATCGCGCGCTGACGTGCTCCTGGTCCACACTCCCGCGATGTGAGAAAAGTACATAGCGCGCGCCCCGGGACACCGCTGGACAGGTGTTAGTGCCGGGGTGTTAATAAAACCTGCTGATGTGTTGCAATTTTTTAAAATTGTTTTTAATAAATGTCGGTCATTACAGTATTATTTTCTTTCATCTGATTGTTTCTGAGGGGAAAATACAAGAGCACGTTTGTCACAGACAGACAGCTGCGTGTGGATTACTCCATCTAGCCATATCTTTTCCCTCTGGCCCCAACCCATTCTATCTCCCACAATGGTCTTCTGTTAGACTGACAGTGTGTTCATTGACGGACAGAGAATTTAGCCTATATCAGTCACACACTGGCACATTTCAGTGTATATATAAAGCACTGGAAAAAATTAAGGGACCACTGCAAAATTATCAGATTCTCTGACTTGACAATTTACAGGTTGGTATTTGAGTTCTATAAACTACTGACAACATTACTCCCAAATAAAATATTGTCATTTTGAGTATTTATTTTTAGAAAATAACAACTGTTCAAAGTAACCAAAAAAGATGCATTGTTTTCAGACCTAAAGAAGACATGATCTCTATCCACCAGTCTGTCACATTGCGCTTGGTTGACTTTATGCCACTCCTTGCACAACAATACAAATAAAAAAAATATTTGCTGGGCTTGGTTTGATGGCTTGTGACCATCCATCTTTCTCTGAATCAAATTCCAGAGGTTTTCAAGGGGGTTCTGGTCTGGAGATTGGGTTGGCCATGACAGGGTCTTGATCTGGTGGTCCTCCATCCACACCTTGATTGACCTGGCTGTGTGGCATGGAGCATTGTCTTGCTGGAAAAACATTGTCAGACCAGAAGGAAGCAGGTGTTCTTCCATGATGACCGTATACATTGCTTAATTCATGTGTCTTTCACAAACACAAATCAGCCTGATTCCAGCCTAGCTGAAGCATCCCCAGATCATCACCGATCCTCCATCTAATTGTTCAGTGGGTGCAAGACACTGTGGCTTGTAGACCTCTCTAGGTACCACTAGATAATCAGGTGTTGTGCAATGCTGAAAATCTGACTCATCAAAGAATATCTTACTCCATTCCTCTACAGTCCAATCCTCACAGTCTTTTACAAACTTCAGCCTGCCTCTTCTTTGCTCCTCATTGGTGAAGGGCTTTTTTCTAGCTTTGCCCGATTTCAGGCCGGCCCCTAGGAGTCTGTTCCGAACCGACCTCGCCGTGCACTTCACCCCAGCTGCAGTTTGACATTCTTTTTGTAAACAGACTGGGTGTCATCCTACGATTGTTGACTGATATTCGAATGAGTTGACAGTGATCTCGGTCAGTCGTTTTCACCCTCTGCCAGTCTGTAGTTCTTTTGTCCCCAATGTTTCTTGCTTGACCTTGTTCTTATGAACTGCCGTCTTTGACATTTTCAGGATAGAAGCAACCTGACACTTATTGTATCCTTCTTCCAGTAAAGCCATAAATGAACCCTTCTTTTCCTCACTCAAAGCTTTTCTTTTCAATTCTTTTGTCATGCTGAGGAGTTCATTTTTTATTCAAATTACCTTTGAGGTACTACTTGCACTTGTACTGTTGCAAGAGGATAGAAATAACCACAGCAGTGTTTCTTTTACTTTTCCTCATTCAATTAGATTTGGTTCAGGAAATCACCTAATCAGTGCCTCATTAAGTAAAATGCCTGTGTTGGAATTTAACAGACACCAGAATGGAATGGCTGCCATGTAGAGATGAAGATTTAAGGGTTGGATAAAAAATTATGAGTGGTCTCTTCTTAATTTTTTCCAGAGCTGTACATGTGTATATATATATATATATATATATATATATATATATATATATATATATATATATATATATATATATATATATATATATATATAAATATATGCCAGGTTTTTGTGATGTAAAGTAATAAGACAAGGTTCAATCATGTCATAACTTTTTTCACCTTTAATGTGACCTATAATGTGAACAATTCAATTGAAAAACAAACTGAAATCTTCGAGGGGCAAAACTAAGAAAATGTCATGAAAATCCTACTAGAACAGCTGAACTTTATTTGTGACTTCTATTTAACATGAGTTCAAATGTTTTTGGTTAATTCGGAAAACACCCACATCCCCAGTTATAAGACACATTTATGCAACCAGATTATTGTAAGGTTTATTTACATATATATATATATGTGTGTGTATTTCTTCGTTTATACAATTTCACTGTTTTCCTTTTTCTATTTGCCTTTATCTGTTCTTGTGTTTGTTTGGTATTAATGAAAAGGAGCACATCTTATTTTTATTTCTGTTTTGTGGCTTAGTCTGCTACCAAATATTTAGCCACATTGTGTTGTTATGGAGTAGGGAAAATAAAGGAAATGCTACATTTTCAATGAGAAGTTGCTCCTGTAATGGCTACCTGGACCTAGACTTGAAGAAATGTGCCAGCCCCTAGCAGCAGACTTGGATAGTCTCGCATTCAGGCTCAGGCTGGTGGGGCTGAGATTTCATATTCTTGGTCATGTAAATAGGCTTGCATTGCAAGGACTTTAGATTGCACATCTGCCAAAGACAAAGGCAGAGCAGACAAGTACTGTAGCCTAGTTGTCTGGAGAAGGAGGTTCTAAGTGATCATAAATACAGGGACCTTTAAGACATTCCAGTCCATTTAACATTTTTAAATAGAATAAAGAAAATTTAATTAGATTTTGTGTGTGCATGAGTTAGAGGACGATGGAAGCAAGGGAAAATGATGGAGAAAAAGAAGGAGAAAGATATTACTATTTTTAAACCGAGAACTAAGGTGTTTGTAAATTGTGACAGCCAATGTTACTATGCTCACATGATGCAGTTCACTGAAACACCCCCAGTACAAAAACACAGAAAACATTCCGAAAAAGATTTTAACTCTAACCCACAGTGACAAATCATGGTGGCAGGGGGCAGAAAGAGAATAAACCCACCCACCCCCCATACCCAATCATCCAAGGTTATCAAATCTGCCTTGATTATAGCAGCCATGGGGTTTCTTGGTGGAGCTATAAGCCCTTGAAGCTTTTGTAAATGGAAGCCCTTGGCGTGTTGTTAATTTGATACCCTTTACAAAAGATGGGCTCAATCCTTCTACTTTCCTCTCAGTTTCTTGATTCCAACTTGCTCCTCTCTCTCCCTCTTTCACACCCCCTATCTGTCACTTTCTCTCTTCCCTTCTTTCACACTCCTGCCCTGTCTCTTCCTTTCTCTAACACACCAGAAATCCTACTGAACATTTTTCAAAATATGGAGGAGAAAAAGAACAAGTCTTTTATGACATTTAATTATTCTGAAAGTTCATCTGAGCTTTATGTTGGTCATGAACTGATAGTCGGAGAGAAGAAGCGGGGGAGGAGAGGGAGATTGAGAATTAGAAGGAGAGCTAGAGGTAGAGGGAGAGCTAAAGGTAGAGGGATAGGGAGAGGGAGAGAGTAGAGAGATAGACAGAGGAGTGGGGGTGGGCATGTGGCCTGCACTGAGGGTGAAAGGACAAGCTGGGAACAGTAATTCTGCTTGGATCAAAATTTTAAGACATCATTAACCGGATAACCTACTTTTACTCACTGGCTTGCCCAACATCTGCACAGGAGTCATACAATGACAGTAGGTGGTCTGCCTATCTCTTCATATTATATGGCATGGTTTGTAACCTCTCCTTCAACCTTCTCCACATAAACTACAAAAAATGTATATATATATATATATATATATATATATATATATATATATATATATATATATATATATATATATATTTGCAATAATGTTTTTGTGTGTGTGTGTTTGTGTGTGTGAGTGTGAGTGTGTTTTAAGTGTCTTATTGTAATCTTCTTAGACAATATAAGACTATTTCTGGGTAGAACCTTAACTGGGCATTGTTTTTCTATAAATATCAACCTTATAGCAAACAGAAGGACATGAAGAGAAGTAACAGAGGACAAATGTAATGTACTGTACCTCCTGTCTATACCATAGCACTGACAAGGTGATGCTCTTCGCATTAAAAGGAATCAAGACTCATACATTTGAGGAAATATCAAAATATGAAAGAAGGACTGGACACGCATCAATCTTACATCAAAACACCACACTGCAAGAAGAAAATGTTCCTGGAAAATATGGAGATTATATTCTGAGAGTTCTCCAAAGAATCCACATTGAAATGGTTTCTCAGATAAACTTTTTAATACATTTTCAAAATATGAATGTTCGAGAGGGATTACATTTTTTAAAGGAGTTCTGCGAAATACTATTTTGTATTTTTTCTTGAAGAGCATAGGGTTTACCTCACAGCCCGATGAATGAACACATTACAAAATCCCTCTGCGTATCAATTTACAATTTTCTCAGTCAAGTAAAACCATTTCTTGGAACAATGGTGATTTATACAATTATCTCACAGAACACAGAACTCCATGGCCTTTTGCAAAACTGGAAATGCCTTTCCGAAATGTATTTACATTTACATGTGGTTGACTGTGAATCTGTAAACACTATCTGGGAATTTAAGATGACTGAGCATGCTCTTAAATGTGACCCATGTGAATTCCAGGTAAGACGGGTGGAAAACGCAAAGGGCCCTGTCAAGTATAGCTCGAAAGAAGGCTTCCCACAATCTCTCTCAAATATACAGGGAAATGTTCCGATGAGACAGGGCTGGAGATACAACTGGATATGACAACAGAAAGTGCACGAGAGGAAAAAAGGGATGGATAAAAAACACAAATACAAAAAACACAACCCTCTGTAAGATGATGAACTCAAATATGCATTTGTCTTAACCGTGCGCTGAATCGACTAAAAAAACACACTAAAACCTTTCAAAATATTTTTTTACGGTACTAGGTCGTTGTGCGTTCGTGTAACATTTGGTAATGCATAAGAGAAGTTGCGTCATTTTGTCTGAAATGCTGTGGAACGAGGGTGGACTCAAATAACAAAGCACAACTTGTTTCTTGTCCAACAGCTATGAGCTGCAGCTGAAGAGAATGCAGCCTCGCAGATTCATAGACACAACTGCAATTGATCATCCATGAGATCAAAATGAGATCATGTTTATACCAATTCCAGATTACCCTTTAATCCCAGAGGGCAGGCTTATGTAGTAATTAAAGTAATAAGGCAGATCTTATCTCACAATCAAACCATGTTGGAAAATCCTCATTTCAACTCCCTACTAGGGGCAGTGAGATTTTTATTGGGGTGGGTTTTGGAACATTTATCTTTGCCCTGGGGAGGGTTGCGGGTTTTTAGATGTGACATGTTCAAGGGGGAATTTACTGAAGTCTTGCTTATTTCCATAATTTAATTAGTTCCATCAGTCCCCTGCATTGTTTTATGGTACTTCCCAACATTGGTGCTATACTGGGGGAATCTTAGCTGAATTCAATAACCAAGGTTTTTTATGAATGTTCAGGTAAAAAACATGTTTTAATAAGATTTGTATTTATTATTGCTGTTTGTACTGCATTCGCCTTCATTGCACATCTACACATTCCACTTGTAATATACATATACTTCAAACTTGTAAATACTTCTACATTATCTGCCTTCTTTTTGCACTTCTGGTTAGATGCTAACATTTTGTTGTACTGTACTTGTACAATTCAATGAAAATAAAGTTGAATCTAATCTATCTAATATTCCTTCACTCCATATACTCATAAATTACAGTATTGTGCATTATGTTGTAAATTTTGGCACGAGTGGATTTTGTGTAACATGCCCTTGTTGCTTAAACTGTCGCTGCATGTTGTCTGCCACTAGCATTACCTTTACAGCTTTAGGGCCGAGGGGATGAAGATGGGCTTCATTCCCAATTGATATGGGATTTAGCCAGTGACTGAAATAACGTCCTACAGTTTCTTTAATAAAGGGCTTTTGCTACACCAGCAATCAAAACAGATAATCTGTACATTTTCCTAAACTGTGTCAAGGTGAGTCCTTATCCCCAAATCTGTTTACCTGGCTATGCAGATGAGAAAACGTCATCAGTCATCAGTCAGTAAATAGAGACATGCATAGTTGACACAAAGTGGATTTGAACACAGTTTTTACACAGTTGTGATGAAAGCACATCTGGGCCACTTCCTTATTAGGAGGTCCAAACATTCACTGGTCCTCAGGTCCTCCAGCATTTCTAACATCTTGACAGACTGCATCCTTGCTCGGCACAGATCACAGTACACTTCAGAGGACCACTCTGAACATAGTGTATCACCAGGGTACGGCTCCCTGTCACCCAGGACCTCCACAACCAGCAGTGTGAGAGCAAGCCCCCACGAGACGAAAAATACTCAGGGGACCCGTTTGGCACAGTGGCTAAAGGAAAATGCCTTGCAGGTACATCTGTACTATTGTACTCGATCTTCACCTATCCTGAACCTGGAAGTGAGTTGGGGTGATGATGCAAGGCCATAGAGTTAAATTGTATGTCACGAAATTGGGCGGTAGTTTGGGTGACTGCCAGCCAATAGTTAGCCCAGAGCTAGATCTACAGCCAAGGTCAGCGCACATACAGCAGGTCAGAAAACCTCACTGCAGTATGTGGGGGAGAAAATATCCTCTTCCACTTACTGTCCTCAAGTGAAAATGCAGGGCTGAATTTGTCGACCAATGATGACATCATTTGTTTTAGGCAAAACTCAGCTCTGGTATATTGTTTGTTATAAAAGGAGCCATATAATCTACTGTACAAAGGGACAACAACTAAGCAATTCGATTTTCGTCACAACTTCACTGTAAAACTACAATGACCAATATCTCATTTCCTGAGTTGCACAGTACGAGATAACATCTGCCCTGCAATAAACATGTTTTATTTACAGTTGTCAAAGGGCTGCCTCAGGACTTTGAACGGGAGTGAATGAAACGGAGTCCAAAATAAATTCTACTTCCAAACATCTCCACACACAGGCGCTGTTGGACTCCAGCTTAAAACTGCTGTCAGGACCAGCAGTCAGTTTGTCTGTCTGAACCATCCCTCTGACCAAAGGCTATGCCACAACCACGGATGTTAGCTTAATAGTCAGCGAATAATATTGCAGCGGAGTATCTATGGTCACTCCCTGATCAACACTGCTGAAAGGGAGAGGGAAGGGGCTGTGTGGGGGGGGGGAGGGGGGGATGAGTGGGAGAAAGAGCCAGGAGCGAAAAAGATTCTCCATGGACTCACCACAGCTGTCTGTCTGTATTGGATTTTTTAAATAAAATTTATATTACTCTCATTTGATATTCATGGAATATTTTACTTTTAATGGAAAGAGAGAGAATGACATAGTGATAAATGTGTATGACCTACCTTACTGCTGCAGAATGCATGCAAAATTAACAACACACAAATACAATGTGTTGTCTCCTATTGGAACGTGCACTTTATGGGTAATTTTGATTCCATGGTTGCCTTGCCCGAGATGCAGCCACGCAGGCATGTGACACTTCGGACAAGGCCAGGTTATTGGGCTAATGGGCTCTCAAAGGGAGTTCCAACTTTCTCTTTCTAGTTTTTTCTTTCGGCGGCAGCAGCAGTCACTTCGGATCGTTACACGTGAGGTAACACAAAGCAAGGTCACTGGGGCCTTTCAGGCAGCATAGAATGGAATAGTCAGCCAATGGATGTCCAAGTGGTGGACTTCTGTTTAGAGAATAAGGTGAAAACTCACAGCGCAGGCCCCTGTTATGTTTGTCATTTATGTTCACATCTGTATCCTTTCAGCTTTGAAGTGTATCTTCTTCTGTGCTTCCCCAACTCCCTGCTTATGAAGAGGCCCACATCTCCACCCATCCCTGAATCCAGATACCTGTCCTGTTTTCATTTGTGATTAAGCCCCATAATCCATCCACCTTACAATCAGTCCACTTTCATCCAGGCTTTCTTGTGACTACACTGAAACTTTCAATACTGGAACACCTGATATTTTTCGAACCCCACACGTTGTCCCTTTTATTGTTATGTATTCTTTACACCATGTTGGTTTAAGTGGATGTATTGCCTGTGTGCACACTGTCACCTTATCCTCTGATTTGTCTGTATTGTTTTGTCGTCTCTGTATGATTATTTTGTATTGACCGTGAAATTATGATTTTATTCAAAATGGTGATAGAAAATAGGGGACGCTTTATACAATCTGCCCGCCAGAGGTCACGTTCCTCCAGGTTATTACCAGGCACCCCTTGAACCACCACACATCACAAACGCTGATGAGATAGCGATGCGCAGCCGATCAGAAAAACCTAAAACCTCAGCAACTCGCTGACAAAATAACTGGGTTATGGTGGCGAGAGGAGCTTGCTGTATTGTTCAACAATTAGGGACGCGGTTACGAATTTACGATCTGGGTAATGCGCAATATATCAACAATATCAGACACCGGGAACTACGGCCGATAAATTCTTGGATACAGTTTGGAAACAACAATGTGGTATCAATATTTGGGCAGCCTGAAAGCAGAATAATTCGGATATTATGGCACCAACCCTTTGGCGGCCATAGAGCAGAAGCAGGTACGGGATTTTTCAACAGGAATTCATAATCAACGTCCAGGCAGACGTTACATAGCAAATGGAAAATAGTGTTTTGTTGCATGGTGTATTTCGTGAGAAATGAAGTTGCTCGCTGGTACTCGCAGCAAAATATCGACTGCGCTATTGCTGTCGCGCTAACACTGTTCAATGGCAGACCGAGGAACTGGGTCTGGCTACTAATATGATTCTATAATAATTATCGAAGCAGTATACGAAATGATCAACAAAATAGGCTAGGCCGGAATGTGGGCAACATATATAATGAATCGGAGATGTTTTGTGGTGGTACAATGTATCCTAGTAATCAAACCTCGGCTATGACATGTAACAGCGTGACAAGTTAGGTGGGTACCACGGTGAAACCAACCAAAGCAAGATATCCGCTGTGACATTGTTTTGAAGTCACAAGCTGTCAAGTAGGTAGGTTTCATTCAGTCGGCCATGTCATGAAATATCCACCGAACAGTGACTTCAAACAGATGTTGCTCGGGTAATTGTGCCAATGTTACGGATGTATTTTGGAGTTTTAAAAGCGCGTGGCATGTGTGCATGATGTGGCAGGTTTATAGCAAAAAAATTATCGGTGTATACACCTAGCTTTAGTATTGGACATTCGTGCAAGATGTCCGGCTGACATCACTTTGTAAACTAGATAGGAAAAGATTAACGTAATTGATTTATTTTCACATCCATAGAAATAAACATGTTAGTAACAGCCAGCTCGCTATGCTTGTGTAAAAGCTATATGACCATGTAGTGCATGTAGCATTTGTAATGAACTTTATAAAAGACAGTGTTTACCTTCTATTCGTTCTGTAAATTCATGTAACCTTTGGAATATGGGAACCAGATGCCCCAAACCCAGAACACACACACATACACTCTCTCGCTCGCTCCCACCCTCCCTGTGGCTCTCATTCCCTCCCTTTCTTCCTGGCTCTCTGTCTTTCTCCCACTCTTTACCAAACTGCAGCTGGTGTAACTCCCAGCCTAGTAACAACTGACAGGATCAGTTTTTCCAACACCAGTCCTATCCTTAAAGTGACAGGTCATCATATCATCAAAGTTAATCATACCTCAGGACTTGGGTTTATCAGGTGGCCGGGTTTGGTCCTGGCATCAGGTTCTTTCTCTCCATAACAATCTGAATCAATATATTGTAAAATGATAGCCAGAGCCACACGACATACATTTAGAGGTTGAGCCTGGTCTAAAGTTGCATAATGTAGAGCTGAGTGCATACTCATCACCATCTGTTGAACAGACCCGACAATATGTTTTAATAGGAGCAATCTGCAAGCCAAGCCTTAATCCTAAATGAATAGGAAAGATTGGCTCTACCTAATTCCATTCTGGGATCAACTGTCCTATTGTTCTGCTCCAAACAGAGGAAGTTATGCCATAATACATAAGCCTATAGCTTTTATTGGAGATATTCGCGTAACATGACGTGATTCTTGGCCGAGCTCAGCTCGCTCCAAGTAGGACAACCTAACTGATGCTAATAAAATAGCTTACGAGCATTTAGAAATGATCCACACCTCCACAGCCTTGAATAAACCCTTATTTCTCTGTTGGTTCTCAGCAGTGTAGACATTTAATATTTGTGTTTCTGCTCCTAAATCCCCCCCGATTGTTAGTACTACACAAGCTTCAACACAACCAGTCTAACTGGTCTAACAGCCCATCTTAATCCTGCTGGATGCGTCTTCAACGTTTCACTGATGTCAGTTGTTAGTGTGGTTAGTGGAGGAGTCTGTTGGCCTTGGTGACCTCAGTCAAACATCATTGATAGTGATATGTAATATGCCTTTGGGGACAACATTCCCTCAGTGGCATTTTTATCTTTGTTGTTTATATTATATTGACGCCAACCGCAGTGCGCATTAAACACACTTTACATCAGAAGATCTACTAATGAAGTGTGGACTAAGCAGGAAGTTCCAGTTGCAGTGTACTTGGTGTTTTGTCATGCTCTGATTTTGTTGTATGTTTTGAAAACCAAAACTAACATCTAGCATGGTAACCTGGGACATATGCCAAGGGAATGTAAAAGGTTGGCATGGTTTTTAACTGCCGATACACACCTCATACAATAGATCTGGAGTATTGAACTCTTACTCATTGAAGGCCGGAGTTTGCTGGTGTTTTGTTCCAGATCTAAGTATGTCCCTGATTGAGGAGGAAAAAGGGAGTGGAACATGCTTTGAAGGTCAGTCTTTAATACCCTGTTGTGTACTGTGCGATGTTGAATTCTGTCTATTTCTCGGACTGAATGAGTTGGTATTGGTATACAGTATCCAATTCATTTCAAGTCTACGTGCAGGTACACACACACACACACACACATAAAAGCAGTCTAATTTAGGATAGTTTTCTGTTAACAGTAATCAAGCTCAGTGGTCGTCACTTTAGACTCTGAAACACTTCATAAGACCAGGTTGTCAACTACAGACTGTGGTTGGAACGTGGCTGGTTGATCGAGAGACACGACGATTGATGCTGAATGACTGGTGAAGAGTTGATGTTGGATGACCTAAGGAGGGGGATGGAGTGAGGGGTACTGGTGTATCTCTTCAGTGCTGTGTGTGTGTGTGTGTGTGTGTGTGTGTGTGTGTGTGTGTTTTAATAGTTTTGGCCGGTGGGTGGGAAGGTCGAAGGGGGAGGGGTGTGGCGATGACAGCGGCCTCTTTGTCTCTGTATTGCAAAGCCGTGTGAACGTGTCTGAGTCTGACCGTGCTCACGTGACACACACATACCCCCCCCCCCCCATGTGTCATTCTTTGTTCTTTCAATCTGGGGACCCCCCAATTGAATGGGATTATATCCCTCTGGGGGACAGATTCCAGGGGGTTGAATCTGGCCTCGGTCCCCCATTCTCTAACCACTCCCAGTTCATCTTTCTCCAACAATGTGACGCTGCCTCTGTATCCACCTCCCTCCACTCCCCTCAGCCCCACTCTGGGTTGCTTCCCCTGGGCTAAAAGCCTTGCAGTCTGCCCCCTGTGTGAAGAATCCATGGAGGGTAGGATCCAGCCCCACCTTCCCTTCTTTCATTGATCTCATGTTGTGCTGCTCCCTCTAGGCTATCGGGCCAGACCCCTGTGGCTTTCCGGAGCCTCCTCAGGATAGTCTGAATTGTTCTAGTGGATCAGTTGTTTTATAACTTCTGGTAAGAGAGACAGCAGACGTTGCATTTTCTTGTTACTGCTCTCTTTCCCTCTCCCTTGTGTGTGTTCAAATTTTTTTCTAATCTGATGGGACCCCAATGTTAAAGGGTATTTTCTCTCTTTGGGATTAGGTTTAGGCAAAAAGTTACATTTAGGGTTAGAAGTTAGGTTTTGAGTGATTGAAGATTGGATTTTGAATGGAAATAACTTTTTGTGTCTCCATAAGTATAGGGATTCCTATGTTTGTGTGTGTATATGTACTTTCCTTAAGTTACCTATTAGAGGTTAGTTTTAGTTTTTTTTCATAAAAAAACCTATGATAATCCAGGTGTGTGTGTGACAGTCAATTCCAGTTCATACTTGATCTTATTCATGTTCCACCTTTAAATAAAACAAGCGTGAAATTCAAATGAAATATTATGTACTGCACGCTTTAAATAATTTTGCATGCCTATCCAGTATTTTCTTTTGAGATTTATCCTAAAATGTCATGGGGCCTATCACTTCAATAATAAAAGCTGCATGGTTGCAGACCTGCAGGAAGGGGCCAGTGGAGGGCCTAATTAGCAGCCATTTCCACCCCCTGAGCATTGGGAAACATATGCATATGGCGGGGGCTCGTGTCAATGTGCAAATGGGCTGTTCTGTTCAAGGGGATCATTGGGGATTTAGCGTGTGTGTGTGTGTGTGTGTGTGTGTGTGTGTGTGTGTGTGTGTGTGTGTGTGTGTGTGTGTGT
>JACXGJ010013978.1:0-15497 GCA_016801105.1 Esox niger | reverse complement strand
GGACAGTGCTAAAAAGAGGGACAGTGGTGTGAGGGGACAGTGCTGAAAAGAGGGACAGTGTTGTGAGAGGGGACAGTGCTGAAAAGAGGGACAGTGGTGTGAGGGGACAGTGCTGAAAAGAGGGACAGTGGTGTGAGAGGGGACAGTGCTGAAAAGAGGGACAGTGGTGTGAGGGGACAGTGCTGAAAAGAGGGCCAGTGGTGTGAGGGGACAGTGCTGTCAGAGAGCTCCTCTTCCTTGTCCTTCTCCCTGCCCCCTTATACCCCTTTTCCTCTTCATCTTCCTCCTACCTTCTGCCTCCCCCTCTTTGTCCAGTCTTTATCAGGTCATACACAGCCTGCCTCTAGTTGTATATCATACTGATTGGGATCTCACGTCTTTAGAGTAAATCAGCTCCCTGCTTTATACTCCATTACCTCAAGATTCAAGCTGACAGTGCTGAACCAACAGCAAACACACACACACACATCCACATTCATTTGTGGGGACCACAAAATGTTTTCCTATTTCTATTTTCTATTTATTTATTTCATAAACCCTAAACCTAACCCCCAATGCTTAAACCTAACTCCTTAAAGTTTAAACCTAAAACGAACCAATTCTAACACCAGTTAAATTTTTTACCCTAAACCTAACAAGAAATAGCTGTTTCCTTTGTTAGGTCTGGCTAAATAAACCTTGAAGGGACAACATTTCCAGGTCTTACTATCTTTGAGGGGAATTCTGTTCCCTACATGTCATGTAGAAATACTATAAAACAAACACATGCAAACATGCAAAAGTAAAGGCTAAAAGCTTTAGTAGATTTTACTGTATTGGGTTTCACGAAATATGCCTGAAAACATATATAATTAAAAAGGCATGAGTAAGACAGAACTGGCAGTCTTCAAGGTCAAACAGCACATGCAGAACGTCACTGTTTAATTGATGGATGAGAACTCCTCCCCCTTCACGTCTTGCCCCCCTCCCTTCCTCCCACTCCTCCCACCCCCCCCTCCTCCTTCTCCTCCCCCTCTTTTTGGTATAGTAATGTGATGTCGTGTGTTCAGACAGTATTATCATAGGGTTTGTTGGTATAGTTTTGTGAAGATTATATTTCATTCAATTCCCATTAGTATCTTCATCTGTTTTTGTTTGCTAAATGTGACAATGACAGAGGGACGAGAGGTGGAGGGAAGAGGGGGAGACGGAGTGGGAGAGAGAGGAGAGAGGCGAGAGGCGTGGGTGGTGGGAGTCAGGGGGTGTAGCAAAGCATGGACATACCATGGCTTATTCATAAAGGACAACGCCAGCGACGAAGGAAGAGCCGCCAAACAGAGGCTGAGGTTGTGCTGTGTCATGTAACACAACGCACAGGCTGTGATTTGTTTTCCACACGTCACATGACGCGGCAAGACAAACAGACATTCCCACCGTCATGCGCCGTTCCACAGCACGCGGACAGAGAGACATTTTAATCTGTCGCATTGCCGCGCCATCCCAAGGTACACGCCGTAGACTGTCCATTTTACTCACGACAAATCTGCGGCATTAAGCTGCGGCCGTAAGCCGCTAAGGTGTTAGTAACTATCATATGATCTGGGGTTGTCATAGCAACTGATCCCAGCAGTCGAGCCCTTGGAAAAGTGAGTCACATGAGGGAATGGCAGCAGGCGGGCAGGCGGGCGACAGGAAGCTTGCTGTTTGCTACTGTGTGTGTGTGTGTGTTCGGATGTGCCCGTCTTCCTTTCTGAGCACGCGTGTGTGTTCATTCACACTTAGCCTCGTGGGGGAATAAGGGGTTAGCGTGCGTGTGTGCGCACACTCACACACACACACACCATACAAAGAGGACACAGCTCCTCCATCCTTCAGCTGTTGTCACTGTGGAGGCCAGAACATGGGCTGAGGGTGGGAGGTGGGTGCAGGGGGGAGTGAGGGAGGGGGAGGGAGTGGGAGGGAGAAGGGGCGCGACCCAATTACCGGACATCTCTTTCACAAAACATATTTTCACACATTTTTGCGTGGACAGATACAGTAGTTAGCTGCATATTAGTCTAATCCACCAGCCAAGCACCGCGAGTAATTCAAGCCTGTAGACGAGGTTCGTTGAAAGCAAACACACTGACATTGCCACGGCGTTGCATCTGCCACCCAACAATTTTTAGCCCCTGGCAACGAAGTGGTTTGTCTTTCTGAATGTTGAGGATGGTGCTGAGAATCAAAATATGTACAGCCTGTAAACCCTGCAGGTCTTCCACGATAAAGTGACTGTGATCCTTGAGCATCTTGTGTACATTTAACAGCTTAACCCAGTCTATTTACTGCTTCTGTTAATACACAGAATTCCACAATGATTTTCTCTTTCCAAGTCCAACCCAGATTTCCAGAAGAGATCAACTGAGCCATTTGTAAGAGTTCCACCACAGAAAAGCTGAACAAATGTGAATTATATCATAAATAGCATTTGGGAAAGTTGTTTGCAATGAAGTACTTCCCAAATCATTTGCAATTATCAGGATGGTCACGTTCAGAAGATTCTGTATCTTCCTGATGATTTTCCCTTGTTGACTTTGGTCCAGTTGGTCTGCGGCGTTGCCAGTCTCAAAGAGATCGTGATAAAACGTAACACAGCCAATATTCAAACAGTGTCTTACTGCAGGCCACTCCTTTTGTTTATTACTGTATCTCACTGAATGTAACCTCTAACCCTTCAAAAAGAAACAACACCCATGTTCCAAATCCCAGATTTAACAGTGATCCACTGCGCTTACTGTCGTATCGAATTTTGAGCCAGAAGGAAAATATTCCTACAGCAATGTGAAATGTGAAATGGTATATGGATTGTAATGAAGTTACCTTTCGGTAGGGCTTTATATATTTTTCGTCAAGTCTGAAATTTGAAGTTTAAAAGCAATTTTTTAAACACTTATACACAACGAAAAGATAATGAATCTAACGACATACAGCAAATGGTATGATTTGTGTCTAGGAATGGACTTGTGTAGATCTGTGCGTTCTAATGCTCAGATATATTTTGGTGTGTCGCTTTGGGCTTAGTACGAATAGTACACACTGAGAATTAGGAACTAGAACACTTGAATGTTGGAAATGGAACTCTGAGGGATTATGGCATAGCCCCTAGTCATTTAATAGGATTTCTATGGGCTAGGAACATAAAAGAGAAGGAACCGTCAGAGTTGAAATAAGGCTGTCGGAAATGAAGCCACATTCGGAAATAACTAAGTCGATGTTACAAGCTGGCAGAGGAAAAACATTAAAACAATTTTTTCACATATCTACAGAAGGTTCAATACATTTATATAAATGCATCACAATATATTAGGGAACTATTTTATTGTATTATTTACAGGTCCATTATTTCCCAATCTGGTTACAAATTATGCTTTATATCCTTGGGAATTAAGAAACATCGAAACGTTTCACTTTGTGTTTCTAGTATTTGGGAACACATTGAAATTAAAGGGTTTTTTCAGGGTTCTATTCAGAACCTTTAGATTCTATATGAAACGTTTCTTTTTATTGGTGCATGGATCAATACTCCAAAGGGGTTAACTCAAGCTGTCTACATAGCTAGTACACAGCTGGCGAATATCCTAAAGCAATTCAAGCAAAATGCATCCAAGTATGTCCTTGACAAGGAGAAGGTTAAAAAGGGCTAATTCATAAATTTCTCTTGAATAGGGTGTTGTAACATCATTCTTAAAACAGTATAGTTTCAACAGAGCAGGGCTGAAGATAGCTCAAAGGACAAAATAAATCTCTGATGTCAAAGAGAAAAACGACTCTGCAATGAATGGTCCATTCTGGAGTGCAAGAAATAGCATGTGACAGAAAATCTGCAACGTTATAAACTGGGAATTTGTTGGAACTCGGTATTGCTATTATTAACTCAGGTTATGCCACACATCATGTTTCAATACGGGTCCAACCTACTACAGTAATAAGTTGTTCAGGGGAACTGGCAATTAACACCAGAAATAAAAACGGGTTTAAACAAAAAGCCTATTCATTGCTTTATTGATTTTAATTTTTCTTGGGCAAATCATAACGTCAATACAATAGGTGTAAATGCATATTTGCCTATCCAAAACACACAGTGTACATATTAACATACACTAATGGAGAAGGCCGATTTAAAAAACCCACACTTAATTAGCATCACTTAGCCATATTGACACCTGTACCAGCAGGATACGAATTTCCTGCTTGACTTCGTTCAGCTGTATGAAAGCAGCTAAAGCAAACATGATACCTACCTTGTTGTGTTGAACAACATGCACCATCGCTTTAACTGCACTCGCTTGGGGACTGATTGCACCTGGTCTGTGATTTTCCCACAGGAACATGCAGATGCTTTAAAATAGGTATAGAAACATCGGTTGACGTCAGCAGGAGAGGATGACTCAAACCTGCGTAAGTCATCGTGATGTGGAGGGGGGAAACGTATTAGCTGTAGTAGGCTAATATCTAAAATACAAGGGGAGTTGTCCCACCATCGACCACGTGGAATACACCTGGGTTTATAGTTTTCAACGATAATACAGTTATAATATGTACTATATATGAATTAACGCAATACACGTTCGTTAATGTTTGCAAAATTGACCGTTATTATCCGTTCGACTTGCCAATGAGAACCGTTGGGTGTCTTTCTCTGCCTGCGTCAGACTTTACGCGTCTCGCCGCGTGTCCATTTCCAACAAGGAGCTCGAGGTGATTTGGTATGTCTGCGCGCGCGGAGGTGAGAGATGATTTTTTCAGAGGTTGTGCACGAACTGAAACAGATTAGTCTTTATAAATGTGGGGATTTTGAATGGGTTGTTAATAAAGACAGTCTTTATATCTACTTTGAATAAGGTAAGAATGGCATTTTGGTCGCATATTGTAAGCAATTAAGCTACTCGATTGCATCATTAAATATAGATTGTCATGCTATAATAATGTAATTACAGTAGTCAGTATTCATAAATATGAATGTATAACCCTGTGAAATCTTACTTGAAGCTATTTCTGCATGGTTTTTGCGTAAGGCATTTGATACTGTATTCTTGCCTAATAAACTGTAAGCCCTTTTCGGTGCGAGATGGTCGCTTATTGGCGCGGTCACTATAGGTTGCGGCGTGGACGTGCAGGTCTACCGTATTTTGTTCGATTAAACTGCGCGTCCACGTCTTTCATCCCAGGTAATTCACGTATTGAGGAATCAGGTCACATGTCGATTGAATAGTCTGGTACACTTTGTCATTCGATGAGTGGATATCGAGGTCCTATATGGGTTGTCTCGCTTTGACCTTGATGAAATGTGTCCTTCAGCTGTCTTGGGCTGTGTCTACCAATAAGGATTTTCACACGAGTAGCCATACGCTTATCGTGATACTTGTGACCGCTAGGACAGTAGGCTGGGATACGATGATGTTTCAGTTATTTTGGGCCTAAAAGATGCGCACCTACGGTATCAAGATGCTAGACGTGAATCAAAATGCTATGATATTTTAAGTTAGTTTTTTAAACAATTCTGAAGTCTCTGATCTAGGCCTTACAGGGTCCTTAGCCTCATGGTTTTCTGTTGCACCTTGTTGTTTTTTGCACCCACCTACTGTCCCAGGTCTAAATCAGTCCCTGGTCAGAGGGTAAAATGAAAGAATCTGAACTAAAATCCAGAGCTGTGTTTGGGGTGTATAGAATAACATTTTGCAATCTTTTTGTGTTTGACATCATGATGGAGCCTACGGGACAATTTCTTAGTGCACTTTTAGAACAGGTGAACAGGGGAAACAGGGTCGGTCCTGGGATATGTGCCATCACAGGCCTCACTCTTATCCCACAATGTACCAACGACACTTCTCCCTAACCTCAATCCCCTATTTGGAATGATGTGTAATCTCCAGAAGCTAGTTCACTCCTAACTTGTCACAGTTAGCTCCATGTTATTGGCAGACGTCCTTCAGGAGGTTGCAGGGTGAGATAGTGAGAGGGGGACAGGAGAGGAGGTTTGAACAAGAGTGGAGGAGAGGGCAAGAGAGGAGAGGACAGGAGAGGAGGCAAGGACATGAGAGCAGAGGACAGGAGAGCAGGGGAGGACAGACGAGGAGGAGAGGACAGGAGAGCAGGGGTACTAGGGAAGCTGCAGGGATGGGATTTGAACAGTACAGAGGGAATCATTGCCTAGCAACCTCACTAGATAAAGTAGAGCACTGAAATGAGACCAAAACGACCTGCCATGTTATGATGTAATGAGTAACCCCAGCTCTTGGAGTGATGGAGTGATAACGTTGGTCTGTTGCAAGTCTCAGCTAGTCCAAATTCCCCTCTGGACTTCATTTCGTCTTGTTTTACTTTCATGTTATACAACAGATGACCACATCCCAAATGCTTCTAGGATACATTCAGTCGTTTGGTTAATGCTACACATATTGAAATCGTTCTTCAAAGACACGGCAAGAGGCTTTGAACCCACCTTTGTGCCTTTGTTCTCCTTTTGCTTCAGGATCCCCTCTTCCCTCATGTCATTGATTATACCTGAAGGAAACTTTTAAAAACTGTACAGTGTCTTTTGTCCACCGGTGTGGTGAAATTTGTAAAATGTGTAGGAACCCACACGTTTTCAAAGTACATCCTCATAGATTTTGGTTTCCAAGTAGAGTGGGCGAGTTCACGTTGTCTATCAGGGTCAAGATGTAAGTGACTGACAGGCACAACTGGCTCCAGATGCTAAAATGCATCTCTATCGCTCTCTCTTAATTACCATCCTCCTGATATAGTAATTAGGGCTAGATGTTCACAGCTTGAGGATGTCATGATTTTCCCAGTTCCACAAATAGGAGGCTGCTAGATCAAATATAAAGTTACATTTCCATGGCTGTCCTAAATAGCTGATGGGAAAAGTTTTCGAAATTCATACTCAAGTATAAGCAAAATTAACCATAGCAAATAAGGCCTTATTTCTGTTATATATTTTACCTCAAGTAAAATACAGTATAAAGTCACTAAGTAAAACACTAAGTAAAAGTCTACAAATGCTTGGTTATAACAATGATTGTTACAAAAAGTATGATCAGTACAAAAAGTATAAATCATTTTAGGCATGCCAGACGACAAGACTTTAATTTCAGACGTGTTTGTGTAGAGTCCAGTGTCATGCAAGCAGAATTGTGTGAAAAGTGCACAAAATTATTCGGGAATATAGCAAAAACAAAAGCAAAAATATAAATAGTCAAGTAAGATACAGTTACCCAAAACCTTTGGAGTATCATTACTTATTTACTTCAAGGTTCATGATTTGCACACATTGATGACACGTTGTATTATGTAGTGAATTGCTATGGACTTCACATACTGTACACGCTATGTGGATGTGTCCCCGTCTGCCGCATCCCAAATGACACCTACATAGTGCATGGACCGAAGAGCCCTCATATGAGTGAGTGCACTATGCCGGGAATTTAAGATACCACTTTGGACAAATTCCTCAGTGCATGGGCGGGATCTATACGCTGTGGAGGAGGTCACTGGTGCTGCGTAGAGAGTCTGTGAGAATCACTGGATCAGCCCTTCTTATGGGACTGAGAGGCTGCTGTATGGTGCCTGTCGTGACTGCAGAATATTGTTCCTGCTGAGGAATGTGATGTTGCGTGCAGACTGACTGCATTTGGGCGGGCCTCTGGTTGGCGACCTGCCTGAGGAGAACCATCCCGCCACATGAAACACCGCGTTTAATTATGTCTTCTGGCTTGTCCCTTGACCCTCACAGTTTCAGTGGCCTCTGTCCTTACCAGATCAAGCAGTGGAACAGTCAGATGTTCAGAGCCACTCACTGAAGTTTATCTTCAAAGTCTGACAGTATTGACTTCAAACTGTGCATCAAACCAAGGCCTTATCTGGGGGGTTTGTTGTTGTTGGCATTTTGGTCATGGATGTTGGTATTATCCGGTAGTACAATAGTCTCATTATCTGTTGTTTCTTGTAAATGTCAAATATTTCATGTCAATTGAAGTCAACCCATTGATACATTGGTAGCTAGAACTCTGTTAGCCTGCTGAGTAAAGCTGAGGAATTACAACACGATCTGACAACATATTTCGGTTTTGACAAGGCTCCCCGAACCTTGTCAGTTAAGGATGGAATCGGCAATATCACAGCACCGCCCTTTGCCGTTTTAGATTTTTCGACAAACCAGTGAGGTATGTAGAGCATTGTGGTAAAAACAAAATGGCATTCATTCTTATCAGTCAATCGAGTGTACAATGATATCCAAGGGAACAAATAAATACATGTTTGTACTTGGCTTCAGAGATTTTTGCGCCAGTATTTCTCTTGATTTTTAAATACCATACTGTATGTAGTTATTCAGTTACTACAGATTATTTTGTAATTGTGACTTACTATACATTTTGTCATACTCTGTATTTTGAAAAAAAAAATCCCTCAAATAACTTAGTTTGCAAAAGTCTTTCATGTTTTATTCATATTGGTCTTTGCAATAATTTATAATTAGAGCAAGATCATGTCCTTGTCCAAACAATCATGTGTAGTAATTGTTTCGTTATTGTGATATCCCAAACAAACGTAGCGGTTTCACCATTAAGAATTCCAACCTTAATTAAGGCCATGCTGGACTCCTGTCTTCTGCTGTGGTGCCTGAACTCACGACCCAATCCTGCGTGAGCTGAGCAGCGACACGGCCTGTCACAAGACTACCTAGCCAAGGCGTCGCCCGGCAGAGGTCAGCCGTTTTGTGGCAAAACCAACAACAAAGCAGACCTCTGTGGAATGAAAAGGGAACTGGCTACCAACTGGCCAAGCAGCCTGTCCGCCATCCGCCCGAAGCAGGCAGACAGACAGACAGCCAGTGCAAGGGATTATAAGGTGTTACACAAAAGTTATGGTAAATTACACTCTGAGGTGAACTCAGCCGTCTTTTCACAATCATACTCTCCCGACAAGACTTTTATTACCATGGAGACTGGCATAATACTACATGGGACTGGCAAATAACTGCTGAATCATGATAAAATATATTATTTCATCAAACACACCGAGGTTTTAATTAAAGAGACAGTACTCCGTGAACATAGGAGCCGGGGATTTTGTATTCGTCCGGTCAATGGAATAGACAGCTGTGTTGCCGGGCAGGTTATTTAATATTGATGGCAAAGTTATTTAGGTGCGGTAGGTTTTCTCATTGGCTCTTTAACCGCGTGATGCTGTATTTATCTCTCTAACAAACTCTAATGCTTTTCCCTTCACAGATTCAGGACAAAGCAGAACAGCAGCACGCCTCTCCCTGCGGAGTCTAACATCCCTCCAGATCCTCATCTCTGACGTTTTACGCCAACGCTAGCCAAGGAGGCTCCCCGGTCCCCGACCCAAGCCGTTCGACCCTACCCCCGCCCCACCCAGCCGCCACCATGCCGAAAAACAGCAAGGTGACCCTGGGTATCCCCCACAATGAGCCCGTCACTGAGTCTGTGGCGGACCTGCTCACCTTGGCCGAGCCCCTGGACTACAAGAGCAGCCAGATGAGTATGGGTTTGAGCCCCGGGGCTCAGCCTGTTATGGGCAAGGGCCTGATGCCTTCCCCGGGCGACGAGGAGGGGCGGCCGGCCTGGAACAGCAAGCTGCAGTACATCCTGGCCCAGGTTGGGTTCTCCGTAGGCCTGGGCAACGTCTGGAGGTTCCCATACCTGTGTCAGAAGAATGGAGGAGGTAGGTTGTGTGTCCATGTGCTCGGGGTTGTGGGGGGGGGGGGGTCACGTAAATGCTGACATTACATTTTACCCCGGAAATAACGGACAACCTTGGAGTATTTTTTTGTTCAGAATGGAGGCATTCGTTGGGCTTGTACTACAGTTTTAAGCAGACAAATCTAAAGACACATGTTTACAGTTTGTTCTCAGTAATCTTTCATTTTGGTAAGTGAATTCATACATTCACATCTGTCCACTAACAAACCGGTAGTTTAATCTGGTAGTTGTACCGTCTATGGAAGGTAGTAACCTAGTCGTTGAGCCTTCTGTGGTGTCTCTTCTGTGGTGTCTCTTCTGCGGTGTCTCTTCTGCGCTGTCTCTTCTGCACTGTCTCTTCTGCAGGGTCTATATCGCTTTAGTCGGGTGGCGACTGCCCGGGAGCAAAGTTGCTGCCATTTCAATTGTTTAAGTGGTAGTTGTCTAGTGACTTTCATGTAGACCCGTAGCAATTAGCTGATGGTTTTGCCCAGCGTTGAAAGGTTGCCTTGTCAGACCACTCTTCATTCACTCTGTGGAGAAGATTGGATTACCATGGGAACACTGCAGTAGACAGCAAGGTTGCAAAACAATTTGTTCTGTCAATAACAACATTAAAGCTAGTTTCTGAAAACAGATCAAAATATCAACACGTAAGAGGATTTGACCGCATAGTGACCCTTGTGTCGTGATTGCAGCATGGACTGGAGAAATTCATGTTCATTACTCGCTATTTTGGGTCGATCCTGAAGTGGATGCTCCAAAGATATGTCTCTGTAAAACAGGTCAATGCTAGGAACCAGGCTATCTAACTTCCTACTCGTACTTTTACAATGTATCAAACCTTTCCTTTTTTTGTTGGTTGATTATTTTATGACTGTCTTTTCGCATTGGTCTGCATGTACAGTTTTATATCTTGCGTCATGACTAGGATCCACGTATAGAAAATCAGAAATTATTATAAAACAATATCCAGTGATATAAGGTTATGACTGTCATAACAGGAAAATATTAGGAATACGTGGGGGGGAGTTTTCTTTTCTTTTTGCTACATACCAGTCTATATATACTGAAGGAACGCTGGAATGGACATCGGGACGCTTCTTGTTTTTTCTGTGATTGCGTGAATATTCTTCAGGTAAGACTGCTTCATGTCCGCTAAGCAAACGGTATCCCTGTCAGAGCACACAAGTTACAGAGAAAAATTTGACATTTATGCTAATTCAGTTAGCATTTCCCGAATTGTAATGTACTGCAGAATAGTTAGTGCTGTCAATTATGACTGAGTTACTGCTCCCAGTCCAGACACAAAGAGCTTCCGTGGCCCATTTGACCTGGACCCCCAGTGGCCGGTGTGAGTTACCTGTTGTGTTGTACGTAAGGCTTACTAGCATCACTATGTTTCACCTCAGAACGTCAAGTAAACAAGGTTTTCAGGTTCATCAGACAGGTCTGCTGTCACATCGTCACAGTGCACGGTAACCACGGTGATACCTGGAAAAATACAATAATTGTCCAACTGATCTGGGACACTCTAAGGGTAGATGTGTCAAAGGCTACAATACACAGAGGAGTACACCTGCAGAAGGTCAAATGGCCACAAGATGCAAACCTCTGGGAGAAAATAAAAAACAATCAAAACTCTCACATGTTCTCTGAGCAAATATTGAGGTTTCAATAGGCTCCTGTCCAGACGAGTGGGCCACAGCGCTCCCTGCACTGTAAGGCACATAGGGGACCTATTGTCAGACGGCTATCCTAACATCTGGTATATAGTATGCAGAAAAAGCAATGGAGCAATAGATTAAATTACATTCAACTTCATTGTCATTGAACAAGTACAGTACAACGAAATGCAGTTAGCATCCAACCAGAAGTGCAAATAGAGGAGGGCAGGAAATGTACTAGTATTAAATATAGTGTAGGTTACAAGTGGAATGTATGTACCATAAAGAAAAATGGAGCAATAGATTTGGAGTTACATGACCACATTTCCACACATCATGCATTGTAACCCCAACGCTGACACATCCAGAATGGATGCAGAAACTGGTAATGTTGGCCCACTGAAATAAACCTCTTAATAAATTAGACTCACTGCCGCAAAATGTTGATCCCGTGGGATGCTGATCCCATATGATGCTGCTGATCCCATAGGATGCTGATCCCATATGATGCTGATCCAATAGGATGCTGATCCCATAGTATGCTGATCCAGTAGGATGCTGATCCAATATGATGCTGCTGATCCAATAGGATGCTGATCCCATATGATGCTGCTGATCCCATAGGATGCTGATCCCATATGATGCTGATACAATAGGATGCTGATCCCATAGTATGCTTATCCAATAGGATGCTGATCCAATATGATGCTCCTGATCCAATAGGATGCTGATCCCATAGTATGCTGATCCAATAGGATGCTGATCCAATAGGATGCTGCTGATCCAATAGGATGCTGATCCAATATGATGCTGCTGATCCCATAGGATGCTGATCCCATAGGATGCTGCTGATCCAATAGGATGCTGCTGATCCCATAGGATGCTGCTGATCCCATAGGATGCTGCTGATCCCATAGGATGATGCTGATCCCATAGGATGCTGCTGATCCCATATGATTCTGCTGATCCCATAGGACACTGATCCCATAGGATTCTGATCCCATAGGACGCTGATCCCATAGGACGCTGATCCCATAGGACGCTGATCCCATAGGACTCTGATCTCATAGGACGCTGATCCCATAGGACGCTGATCCCATAGGACTCTGATCCCATAGGACTCTGATCTCATAGGATTCTGATCTCATAGGATGCTCCTTTTGAAGCACCAATATTTGAATATTGACCGACAATATTGCATCATTAGCAGGTATTTTCTGATACCATGTGGCTCGATCTAAAAATGGTGGTCAAGTGAATGTGTGTGCCCTCGTAAACTTCTCAGTATTTAGAGCAAATAAAAGAAATCTGAACAAATATGAATCTGTCTGTTTAAGACCTACATATCTCAGCATCTGGTGAGGAAGGGCCTTAGCTATGATTGGAGAAATATCGGGGGAAAGAGGGTGGATAAAAATATGAATAAAAAAATATTCTGTGATAATTCTGAGAAGAAAGTGGTGTGCTAAATTTGCCTGTCTCAGAATCTTAATTGTGACTCATTTCAATGCAGTTGTAGTTGTCAGTGCTGTGATTGCCATCATTGTCGTCACTTCACCATTAATGATTCTCTTGACTGAGTAAAATGATGTGATGAACCCCGTCTTTATTTTTAGGTTAGACATTTCTATAAACATTTCTCTTTACAATTTGTGTTTTTGAACTTTCAAACGTCTTTATCGCTCACTTTATTTGTCAGCAATCTCTCTCAATTCAGTTCACTTCACTGGCACGATGCACATGGGTAGAACATTGCCGAAGTACAATCACAATGTTTGAACAACTTATTAACAATATATACACATACATACCCATAAATATAATTTTTTGGGGGGTGGACAATCAATAGACTCATTAAAAATACAATAAATGTACAAATGCACACAAAAACAACAACAGCAAACTGAAAATTGGTTGGATAACAGCGAGACAGGTGTGCTTGGGCAGACAATGTCCCTCCATTTGGGGCAGGCAGTAATCTCTCTCTTTCTCTCTCTCTCTCTCTCTCTCTGCTTTCCCATAGTGGCTCGTGGTTGTGTGGGTGGACATGACTCAATCGTCAGGAAATGAATTGGATTGTTTTCATTTTGTAAATCACTCATTGTTGGTTTAAACTGTGTGGGATGCTTGTGTGTGTATGTGTGATGGAGTTTCTGAAAGGACAGATATATATATGAGGAATGCAGATGTTTGGAAAATCACGTGAGTGTGGCCATACGGAAACTCTCCTTACTTTCAGCGACTCCATCACACTTACAGAATTATGCGTGTGCCACTTAAACATCTAGACAGAAAGCGTGTTATATTATAATGGGCCAGTTGAATTAACTGTAGTTCTTCTGGCCTGCAACATTATTCGGAAGAAGAAACCGATTTAGAACATTAATGTGTGGAGCTGTCCCCGTGAATTTTAGAAACCCAACGTGACCCGTGAATAAAAACGACTGCCCACCCACGTGCACGTCTGTGCCGGTGACGGGGATGATGGAGCCACGTGCACCGTGACGACCTCTCCCTTTTCCGCTGCTTCATTCTCTCTCCCCCCCCTCCCTCCCCCCCCACCCAACACACCCTCCCTCACCTCATCCTTCATGTGCCTCCTATTCAACGGGCGACTTGCAATTTCCTTCTAATCAAAGGCCAGTGGAAACAATGTCACTGAACAAAGGCAACGCGGCGGAGCAGCTCTCCGTCGTGAGACCGACGGCAACGACCACCGTATCATAAGCCCTTCATCAGAATAATGGTGCACCTTTGAACCTGGACTGCATTGGCAGTGTAACTCCGAGCGGCACAAAGAGCACGCTACAAAGCTTTCACTTGTATGTTTTGATCCGCGTCACCAGAGCCCACTGTCCCAGTGGGGTCATTAGTGTGATTTGCTCTCTGCTCTACTGGAATAGCGGCGGCAGGTGAGAATTGGCTGACAGCCAGGGCTGTGTTCACTATGCCACATTGTGGAAAAAGCGTTGGCAACGGAACATTAATGTAATAAGACACTTTTGGGTTCGTTTTTTTCTTCCGTTCGGTACTTAATGAAAATTAAGCAGGTGTGTGTACGTGTGTGTGTGTGTGTGTGTGTGTGTGTGTGGGTGTGAGACATCCTTCTGGAATCGTATGTCACCATGGCGCCACATCCTCTTGACGTCACTGTCTCCACGCTTGACATGACTTGTTGTTTCTGAGTGCATTAATGGGGCCTTCTCAGCCCGGTGGAGCTACGAGGTAGAGAGCAGAGAGGTGCACATTTGGCCAAGTGGGAGCTGAAGAGAGACAGGAGGTGAGGGGTTAGCCGAAAAGAGGATGCAGGAGGAGTCACAACATAGACCGTCACAAAAAATGTCCAGTTTCCTGTTGTTGCCTTAAAGTTTGCGTGTTTGTCTTCAGTTTGCGTGTTTCTGCCCGATGGTTGTCTATGTTATGTACTGTACACAACTCCCCTTCCGCTTTGAAATCTTCCGTTTGTGTGTTTACAAAATTAACCTTCATTTCCCTTCCCTCTCTCCTCCCTCTTCTCTGCCTACCACCCCCCCCACCTCCTCCTGCCCCCCCATCCCATCTCTCTCAGGGGCCTACCTTGTCCCGTACTTCATCCTCCTCATCCTCATCGGCATCCCTCTGTTCTTCCTGGAGTTGGCGGTGGGACAGAGGATTCGCCGAGGAAGCATCGGCGTGTGGAACTATGTCTATCCTCAGCTCGGGGGCATCGGCGTCTCCAGTCTCATGGTGAGCACCTTGTCGCTTCGTAACCACAACATTGGCTGTTTTTTACCTTGGACGGCATGTTGTTCTTTGTTCTTTCTTCACACCAGCAGTACCCAGATTTTATTGATCATATATATTTAGATGGCATTATCTCTAAATACGATGCTCTTTTGAAGCTTCTCTGAGAGCCATGTGTGTGTGTGTGTGTTGCTAGGAAATTTCTATTCACATTTTTTTTTAAAAACATTACGTTATGGTTAAAACCCTTGCTGCTTTATAGAAACATTGAAGTGGTTCTGAGTAGAACCATTGGAGTGGTTCTGTATAGCACCTACATATGGAGAATGTGCCTCGTTCTAAGCCGTGTCGGTCAGTGCCTCGTTCTAAACCGTGTCGGTCA
>JACXGJ010013977.1:0-15498 GCA_016801105.1 Esox niger | reverse complement strand
GAACCCCAGGAAGAAGCTGAACTGGTTTCGTGTATCAGTGCTAGTTACAACACTGCCATGTACATACACAGACAAACAGGTTAACCCAGGGTTCATACTAATTAACTGAAAATACCTAACTGAGCTATTAGATTTTGTGCTAAATAAAACACAGGATCAGAGTGGTCTTCTACTTACCAGGGTCTGGAAGGTCAACTCGTATGTAAGTTGACCTTCCAGACCGGACCCAAAAGGTCAGTAGTGTAAAACGTTGCAATGTAGATTTCAGGGGGCAGTGTAGCAGATGAACGTTCAGTTTAGTTATGAACCGCTCTGCTGAAAGCACTTGCATTCATAGGTCTTTTACATTGTTGCGTCACGCTGACGACATTAATTGTCTGGAGAACGACGCTTAGCTCACAATAGGCTCATCCTCGCGCTTCGGTGTACTTCATTCCACTGATTGTGTGTTTCCGTAATACATTCATATGTAAATAAAGATTTTTTCGCCCTTTCCTCATATGTCGCTTGTATATCTGTATATTCGACACACGATGGCAATATAGCCACATACATTGCAATGATATTAAGGTAGAAAAGTGAAAAGAAAACTTGAGTGTAGGCTAATAACAACGTTATTCGACATAGTATATGTTCATCCTATGCGAACAGATTCAAGGTGTCCTCGTTGTTACAAAGGTATACACCGCTGACGCTGGACAGCACACGAGACAGCTGTAACAGGTGTACAAAACCTACCACTGCTCTTTCACCCACAAATAGGCTAGGCCTACTATTTATTCATTCCAATGAAGCATAAAATGGCCTTAGAAATAATATTAACGCAAATTCCCGATTCATATATTGATATTTTCAATGATAATCAAATCGCTTAAAAATAACAAATTGTCAAATTGTTAGGCTAGTAGCTCAACTAACAGTGACATATTCTGCAACTAAGCCTAAGATAAAACCCGCGGAAAGCTATATATTGCTACTAATTGTAATAGGAATTGTTGCGGTTGCTCTTCGGGGCAACAGGCTATGTATCTGTAATAGCACTTTGTGTCAAATGCTGATGTAAAGAGCCTTTTTAAAATTTGATTGATTGGTCGATTGATTGACTTAAAAGGATATCCAACGAACGGCCGCATCTCACCGACAGATTAACGAGCATGAGTGGCGGGAAAGATGAATTTCGAAATCCCTATTTCCCACAACATGACTGCAATTGTCACAGCAAAAAGGTCAGGAATTTTTAGATCCTTCAGATGGAACAAAAGTTAGTAAAGAGAAACATAGATTAAACCTAGGGAGGGGCGGCGTAAGGGAGCTTGGTCGTTCTTCAATCACGGCAGTTATGACGTCGCTGGATGTATCCTATTCTAAGTGATTATTTAAATGTAGTGAGTAGCTGCTATTATACATAAACTAATATAAACATTTCACCTGGTGACGCCAATGTCCCTTATCAAAAACCTAGCTGAAACAGGGCCAAAATAAGTGAATTTATTGAGGACAAAAAGTAGCCAATTCTAAAAAGTCCTTTCATGTGTTGGAAACTTTCTAAAAGCCATTTACTGAACTATGACTCATGTTTGAAAGTAATTTTAAAAAACGTACAAATCATTGCAGATACATCAGAGTGACTTAAAATAGAATCGGACAGCTAGGTACACCTCACAAATTCTCAGAGGAAGTGGAAAAAGTTGCAGAAAAACAAGTTGCAAAGAGGATTCAATCCAAGTATTTTAAACCAGTCCCTTAACAAAGATAAACCCAGAGAAAGAGAGCATTTTCCTTCTTTCAACTCAATTCAGCCAGCATGGTCTTACCAGGTTTAAAATTCAACTGGAACATTTTTAATTGGTCCTAGTCTAACCTTATCTAACCCAGAACTAAATATCTCAAAGAATTGGTCAGATGCTCTATTAGGTTCTGGATCCATATGCGTTAAGAGACGAGATCACAACCCCAAAAAAGAAACCCACACTGAACGGCTAGTCTAGAGGTCAAATCTCCCCTTCCAAATTTTCCTCCCGTCTGTCCACATAACTTTTTTCAAGGCAATTTATCGCCCTAGCAATTAAGTTGGCTCGCCAAACGTATAGACAAAATTCAACAAGTCAGAGGAGCTATGGAAAACGTTTTTAAGAGACCACTCCAAAAAAGCTGAAAAAGAAAGTTTTGAGTTAGGAACAGAAGCTTTCAATTTGCAGTGGTCTCTTAATATTAACCCTAATGTTCCTCACTCAAAATCTCCCTTTTCAACTTTTTGGGAAAGGAAAAAAAAGGTGCAGTGGTCTCTTCATTTTTTTAGCAGCTTTATACTTTATACTATAAGGCATAAGGTTGTGTGTTATATTGCCAATAGCTGTTCTTAGGCTGGCCTGGACACAGTACTTTACCAGGATATATTGGCCATATACCATACACACCCTCAAGCGTTAATGCATTTCTTGAGCAGAGCTAAGGGTGCTGTGGGGTGCAGGTGTTTAGTTAACCGTGACATGTCTGTGAGACAGTTGGCCCATCATGGAGAGCCACAGCACAACGAAGGAACCTGTTCAGGGTTCCTTTTTTTCCTGTTAATCCCTGACCAGTATCTTACTGACCCCCTGCCCTACACCTTCTGGTGGAGAGCTTCTGTAACCGTGTGTGACCAGGGTCGAGGGAGTGGCATGAACACGTTTTCCTATGTGGTCTTACCAACACATCCCAGATAAAACATCTCAAAAATGTATGTCAAACTGTTCTAGGGCTACCATACAGTAGGTCTGTCCTGTCTCCCCTTAGACCAAAACTTCAAATGCTGGATATGAGCTTATGAAAAGACAAATCCACTTACTCCAGGAATTTTTAATGCACTGAACGGGCTTCTTTTGAGTGTCAATTAATTAAAAAATCCTGCTTCTCTTTCAGCCCCAGATCCTCTCGGCATCCCTCACACCCTGTTTTCTGGGCAAGTGTTTTAAGGTTCCACCAACACAGCCAATGTCCACCAGTGAGCCTACGGGCGCCACTTCCTTTCATGAACTAATGAGTGGAGACCAGTGCCCCCTGACAGGCTGCTGTTAGCTTAACCCTCTACTTGGATTTTTTACTCACTCCCAGTGACCATCCACTTAGCCCCCTCTCTGTTCTTGACTTTGCAGGGAGCTGGCTTGCAAGGATACACGGTGCTCTGGTATATTGGCGGCCGGTTTGCTTGTCTTGCTGCTGGATGGTGAGGGATGAATCTTAAAGGAGCTGTTTGTTTATTCTACCATGACTGAAGCAGACATACATGCTTGTCCATGCACACAGGAGCATACAAACTGCATTTTGTGAAATTGTTCTCCACAAGAATCTCTGGTGGTTCTATTTCAACCTAAAAAGCAGGCAGAGAGCATTGCCCAGTGTTCCCATTCCATTTATTAGATATAGTTTATAAATAGCACACACTCAGATACATACAATGGAAGTAGAAAAAATACCACAAACAACATTTTCTAAACATTGTTAATGTGAGGTCTTCATTTCCTTGTTCAAACTTGAATAGCTGACACAATGAAAATATCATATTTTTTTCTATAGTATAGTTCTCAACCATCTTAAAAGATCAAATCATCAAGCAGAATATGGTCATCATCAAGGTAGTGATAAAGCAAGAGGGAAATAAATGAGAAATACATGCAGTCAGTTCTCATTGTATTTGTACATCCAGTCAGCCAAACCAGTATACAATATCTGTGCTACAGGCAATGAACAAAAGTACTTCCTCAGAAAGTGTTGAGCTATGATAACTCCATGTAAACCTGATGCTGACAGATAGTGCCCAAAAGAGCAAAATATACTGAAAATTGGTTTAAAATAAACTCTAGAATTTATAAATAGTAATGCTTTTTTATGTAGTTAATCCAGGAGCAAGATATATACAGTAAATCCCTTTTCTCACCATTTCATAACCGGTGTGTGTAAATATTCAACTGGAAATAAATCCTCACACCATATGCTATTCTATATTAATAATTCTGCTAAATGTAATTTATTATTATTATAATTCCATTAAGGATATTTCGTCTCATCATTCGTCTTTTTATGCAGCATTGTCGGAAGCGAACTTGCAAGCAAGCATTTCATCGTACTGGGTACCATTTTTCCCACCTGCTCATATGACACACATACTCTTCATTTATATTATTTATTCCTAGAGTCCATTGTCAGAGACCTGTGTAAAATAAAATTGTAGAGAAATGCTCAAGTAACATTTCCTGGATACCAAGGTTTAGTTCAATATTTTAATCTCCCAACTAAGGCTAAATACAATTTTAATTTTCAGGCAACGTAGCTGTTCCTATCCCATTTTCTTTTCCAAGTTTCTCATTTCCCATACAAAAAATATCACATATATATAAATCAACCTAGTGCCGCACAATACACAACTAACTTCTTCAAGCATTTAAACTTTACTTACCATACAGCTATGGTGCCAAACGTGGCTCACCTTATTCTAAGGACAACAACTAGCAAATCCCGCTAATTTCATGTATGTTTTACTCTGTGAAATATGTTAAAAATAGCCACTTTTCAACTAGTTTATATGAGATTGCATGATTCCACAGTACCACCTATTTCTGAAGTTGATAAATGTTTGACTTCCTCTACTATTCACAGTGTTTCAAATTGAACAGTACAAGCCAACACCTGTTGCGTGGAGAACATGACTGGTACCATATCAATAATGTTAAGTTTAACTTCAAGTCCATTATTGCTCCAGTATTTCTACCAAGCACACTTTAAAGCACCATTTTAATGAAATGTGTTGAATTCACATCAGTTAAACCACTTTGAGGAATAAAGTAACAACTGACTGCACTGCCATCTTAAGCAGTGATTATTTGAAATCTCTTAGATTTTTGTTATATTTTCACAGCTTTCCCATTTTTCATTAACAATGTCTATTACAGCATTCTGAGAGACAAACTCAACTCCACCCAAAGTTGTGTATTTTGCCAATCTCAATTTCAATTACTTCAAGAAAGGTAAATTGTTAAAGGGTTAGGGTTAGGGTAAGAATTTTAAAAGGAAAAGTAGATACTGGATAATATATTATAATATATAATATAATATACATGGTATTCGTGTATTATTTTATCAAGCAAAAATAACAGTTTTGTGGAAATCAACCCACTTAGCAATTTCCGTTGCATAGAAAGTATTTGAGTAACTATGAAAATAATCCATGTTTAATATTTTCTGCATGATTTACCATTTCAATTGGATATGAAAAAATAGTCACTTTATACTTAATCAAGGGAAAGGGCTATGCATTTTTTTCCAGGGATTTTTCCATGTGAGAAAATAAAAAAAAGAATGAAATGATTGTTAAAACAACAAAAATATATTTCCAACAATAATAAATCAGAGTAATGTAACAGAACATAAAATGGGATCAATAAATTATTAATTTTGTGAATACAGATTACTAACTGGTGAATTACGTAAAGGAATTACACCGCCTATTATACTCGTATCCAAATCTGGCAATAATCCAATGATTTACACTGACCACACCGACATGAATATATCTCTTTTCAATAATAAAATACAAACATTTATAATAAATAGGCTTGATATA
The DNA here is from genome assembly GCA_016801105.1 of Esox niger. Lineage (NCBI taxonomy): Eukaryota > Metazoa > Chordata > Actinopteri > Esociformes > Esocidae > Esox > Esox niger. Next base: position 9,899 of record JACXGJ010013977.1, on the reverse strand, counting down.
TAGATATGTATAACAATATATATGTATTTCTATACATATATATAAACAACAAAAAGGTGCACTTAAATTATGTCATCGAGAAGATGGGGGGTGCCTACCCAGTCCAGGGTTCTAGGTTCAGAAGCAGCCATGATCATGCACATGAACTGTTTACCAGTCCTCTTGTCAATGGGATAGATGGTTGTGGGGGTGAACCTCCTGTTACTTTCCACAAACTCACAGAGCTGCTGATATACCTTTGGATATTCATGGCGTAGAAAAACCCCTCGAATTCGCAGCTCACGCTGTATATTGATGAAGCAGATCTCTCTAGCCTTCCTGCCCTCCTCTCCTTCTTTGTCGATGTCAGCCATCCCAGGGGGTGGCGTGAGGATCAGCGTCTCCATGTCACTGTCTTTCTTGTGGACCTTACTCTTCTCTGGGCTGTAGGAGGCGAGAGCCACCTTGGCATATTTCCTGACAGTTGGGGCTTGATTCCTTGGCGAGGGTCCATCTGGCATTTGTTCTCCGACAGCAATGGATACATTCAAGAGAAAACATTCGTTTGGGTCATAGTCCCTGCCTGCCTCCTGGAGCTCCTTGCAATACTCCCCTAGGTTGTCCTTGAAGCCTTCCAGCTCACGTAAGGACAGGTAAGTTGGAGACATCTGAAGGCTTTCCAGGCCGTACTGCAGGAAGCTACTGGACAACCTTGGATTTGGGAATCCCAGAAAGAGCACTCCCCTTCCTCGGGAAAGGAAGCCAACTTTGGCAATGCGCGAGAAGGCTTTGTGGACCTCGACAGTCTCTCGGCAGTGCTTGATGATATGGCGGCATACACTACTGATCCGGCCATATAGACAGCTCTCTTTGTGAATGTCCCAGTCCTCCCTGCGGCAGTTGCGGGAGCAGTAGTAAGTGTAGCAGCTGTGGCACGATTTGAAGTAGAGGCAAGCATTGAATAGGGTCTCTGTCCGTCTGCACTTGTTGTTCGAACACATCATGCTGTCATCTTCATCCGGGCTCTGATCCGGGGAGCACTCGTCCGCACTCTTAAGGGCATCACTGCTGCAGTCCATGTCTCGGAGGGTATCAGGGTTCATTCTAATTGAGGTGGGTTGCTTGTCCAGGGGTGGATCCTCTGACCCTGTCTTTGAACCCTTTCTGGACAAAGATGCTGCCTCTTCTTCATCAATCAGCTTCTTGAGTTGGTCCAGCAAGTCTTCACTTGGCCTCCTACTGGCAGGGGGTTTGTAATCAGTAACAAGATCAGCTAGAAGCTCATCAAGTTGCTCCAGGCTTTGCTGTAGAGAGGCGCTATTGTGTGTCTTTTCTTTGGTGAAGTCCACAGAGCAGGACATAGTATCCGGCTGAGCAGATTCTGGAAACTCTGCCATTTTTGAGTCCAGCACATCCCAGCTCGCAGACCTTGTCTCGTACTTGTTAAGGTTGCCTGGCCGAATGTCATTATCAGTGATAGTGATCTCAGGGGCAACAAACCAGAGCTTACTGGAGGTGGTCTTTCCTGACTCAGATGTTGGGCTTTTGTCAATAAGAGAGTTATCAGACAAAGATAAGGCTGCATAACGTCTTGGAGAACTTGAAAGATTGACAACCACTGGTTGTGGTCTGTCATCGTCAGCCGCATTGCGTTTTGCTTGGGCAAGAAGGTTCTCGTAACTCCGGCCCCTCTGAACTGGAATAGGCTGCTCCTTCTCCACACGGGAGTTAAGGATATTATCCCAAGACCTAGAATAAGGTTTGGAGTCAGTGCCAATTCGAGTTGGCTCAATGCATGGGTTAGCATACCATGGTGTGAGCATAGGCTCTTGCCTAACCACTCTGGTCGGGGTGATCTGAGAGACATACGATGCCGGGTGATGAGTGGAGTAACCAGACACCTCAGACCCATACCAGTCATCGGGCTGAGGTTGGACAACTCGAGCATGTCGACGCCCCTCTGTATAATATGCTCTAGCTGGAATGTAATGCTCCTGGGAAGGTGCGTACATCTCATTGGCGTAAAATATCCGTGGTGGAACAGACTGAATTGGATATGTCCTTGGATCATCCCCGTAGAACGTTCTTGCCGGAGGAGTCTGAATGATGTACGGCCCTGGTTCACTTCCTGCATAAGATTTTGGGTATGCAGCCTGAACTGGGTATTGGTATGTTTCGCCCTCTGTATAATAGGATCGGGCCGGTACAGTATGCACTGAGCGAGTCCTTGGATCGTGTACATACTGCATTTTGGGAGCAAGATTTTGGCTTGGCATACCATAGCGATCGTCTTGATAGTAATTCCTTGGTTGGGGATGGGCTGCAGCAACATATCTCCCTGGGTCATCTGCATAAAATAATTTGGTTGGCACATTGGGACTGGAATGAGCCCTGCGTTCCCTACCATAGTAATCACCCTGGGAAGGCATTTTTTGCAGAGGTATCTCCATGGGCTGAATGTAGCTATTTGGCATGCTGCGGGAATACTGGTACGCCTGCCTGTACTCACCACTGAAAGAGTCAGTGGGAGTCGGGGTCCTTGAAAAGGAGAAATGGCGAGGTACTGTCAGGCTCCTGTTTCCCCCACTGGGGTACTTCTGCCAAGGTATGTCAACTCTGGGAGTGGCAGCTTTGTGTCCCGTCTGTTGTAGGGCGGATGCATCTGGTTTGATGTCCACCCGACACCTGACGTGAGGGCTGGTGGCCGGTTTGTCCGGCCCTCCCTCTTCTACATGGTCAGCGACATAGAGGGGCGAATATCGGCTAGCATCACCCCTCTGTGGCTGGAGCTTAATGGGGTGCACTTCATGCATTAGTGCCCTGGTTGCTGCGTAGGAGCATTCCCTACGTGGTGACACCTCTGGTCTCCAGTTAGGGTCTCTAGGTGCCCTCTGGGCCTCCCTGCCCCTCCTCCTCGTGGAGGGGGACCCCTGAAAGGACACAGGGGTAAGGTTGGTTTGGACTCTGGGGGCACTTCTTGACCTGGTTCTTTTCCTTTGCTCTGGAACAACCACCTCACTTGCCCGGTCTGTGGCCATTGGCTGAGGAGTCAGTCTATGGCTGAAAATATCCGGTGCAGAAAAGCGGTACCCCTGCTGACGACCCACGGCATTCCAGGCCATGTCAGGATTGGCTGCCTGCCTGTCAGTCCTCCGGTAAGGGTACTCCATTGACAATGTGAGGTGTTTAAGGTACTCCAGTGACTTGTGGTCAAAGGTATGGCAGTGCCTCTTGTTATCCCGATTGTTCTCCAGTGCACTTCGATTTGGGGAATCACATCGTTCGCGGGATTGGGAGGACTTGGCGTGTGAAGAAAAAGGGGACACTTTTATATCTTTATACACAGTCGACACCAGTATGTCAGGTGGGTCTGTGCGTGTCATCTTAAAGGGACTCTTCTAGTTTTCCCCATCAAGTTGATTTAGGATGGAGATTCCCTGCAGAGGAAAGAAGACATAAATGTGTGAGCAAAGTTCATGGTTATATGCAATGCATAACCAATAACATTCAAAATGCAAATGTGTTTTACAACATATAGGGCAAAAAGCTTATTGTAAACGTCACGGGATCACAAAGCTCTCAAATCGACAGAAAACTGGAATTATAATGGATTGGAAATCTTTACTAGCACTGTAAATCAAAGAAGATATCCTAGATCAAAATACGTTTGTGTTTCCCACTATCTTTAACCCTAAGGGGGATCCTGTCGTCTGAACTGCTGAGGTAGAGCTGTGCTCAAATGTTTGCATACCATTGGAGAATTGGTAATATACAGCTCTGGAAAAAATTAAGCGACCACTGCTCCTTTTTCATTCCTCTCCAAAACATTTGAACAGAAGCATTCAATTTGCAGTGGTCTCTTGATTTTAACCCTTCTGGTCCTTACTCAAAACCTTTCTTACCAACTTTTTTGGAAAGGAAAGAAAAAGATGCAGTGGTCTCTTAATTTTTTCAAGAGCTGTATGTAAATGTTTTAAAGAAAACATGAGTGAGCAGGCAAAACACAATTCTTTTAATTCTTCTGGGATTCATATTCAACTGTAGGTTATAAAAGAAATGGCACAGTCATAAAACAAAACACGGCAACAAACTAAAAAATTAAATGATCCCTGTTCAAAAGTCTGCATACCCTTAGTTCTTAATGCTGTGTATCTCCCCCTTTAGCATCAATGACAGCGTGCAGTCTTTTGTAATAGTTGTCTATGAGGCTCAGAATTCTTGCAGGTGGTATAGCTGGACAATCGTCTTGGCAAAATGCCTCCAGGTGTGTGTCAACTTGTGTGTCTGTAACCAGGCCAGACATTCAAGTTTATGTAAACTTTTGATCAGGGCTATTTGTGTGATTTCTGTTATCATTATGATTTAAAAAGGAGCCAAAAAATATGATTTAAAAAGGAGCCAGAAATGTTTTTGCATGACCAGTCATTTTCAAAATTAATGCCAAAATTTAACAATTTCTGCCAGGGTATTCTCACCCACAGCTCTTTCAGCTAAAGCTCTCTGTTTCCAAGTTGAATGTATACAAATACCTTAAAATGAATCCAAACATCACTCAACACTCTAGTAAACTGACAATGGTCAAGACTATCTAACCAGGCCTTTTATACTCACACAACCATACATAACCTGTAAAGCTAGAAACAAAATATCCTATATAATAGGACTCTAAAATATCATTCAGTCAAATTGTAAAAAGTTGTATTACAATGAGATACAAATTGTTTAAGGATGTCTGTAAATAGAATGCAGGCTAAAACCTCATGGATATGTGGGTTGGTAAGCATTTCCTCAAGGGCATTGCAAGTGTTATTTTACTGGTAGAGGGAGGCTTAATAGGATTGATTCATAACAGGCCTGTAATGACTATGTGAAACATGATATACATTTTGGTGTTACCGTTATTGTATGATTGTGTAACATTTTCAAAAAATGTCCAATATCATAACATGTCTTGCTAAATTATTTTTCTTGTCACAGTTTGACAGTCGAACAGCAAGGCACTCATTCAATGCTCAAAATAGTTTCTCTTGAGACTTTTTATGCCTAGACTTCAGTAATAATGGTCTAAGCAAAATATCAAGGGACCAAGCTGCCAACACAGAACAGCAATCTCATTTACTCCTGAAAACAGCAGACTCTTGCCAAGAGCACACAAAAGTACTGTAAATCAAAACACGAAAGAGCATATATCAATTTATAAATGCCTAAAATAGTACTAAGCTAGTGAACATACCAAATGTTTAGCAAAGGGAATACTTTCTTGACATAATGTAATAATTTGGTGCATGATATATTTCCCAGCCACTGGGGTTTCTAGCCATATTAAGTCATGTGCCAATTCCAGTGTTCCCACAGCTTGGTGCTTAAACCGAGATTTTCTTCATACGAAACCTTCAATCCACTCATACAGGCACCTGAAATGTAGCAACACTGTCATAATGCCAGCTCCTACGGCACCACATGGACAAAACCAGTCACCACAGCCACAAAACCAGTCACCACAGCCACAAAACAAGTCACCACAGCCACTCAAAGTGTATTATTGAAATGCCTGCGGTTCAAAGCATGCCTTTCATTGAAAGGTGAACACCTATGGTAAAAATGGGTGGCAAAATAATGAAGACAATATATGTCATACACTGTACATATGTTCTGGTATTTAAACAAATCATTGGAATTCATTGCATAAAGCGGACTCAGATTAGCATCTTGCAGAAAACCTTCGGAAGCTTCAACTGTTACACTGTGACATGCGAGATCAGAAAGAAAACCAGGTCAATTCGCTGGCCTCTAAAGGAATCAGGGGATTAAGCCAAGATTCAGCCTTCTTTTAGCATCCAAGGGTTAACTGAATTGGGCGTTCATCAAAGACACTCAAGTCTTGGGAACTGGAAGTTTATGTTGTTTTTCTGGTCGGACATCTGGGATAAGTCGATCAAGCATCACCCTAACTTCCCCATGGCCCTGTGAAGGCCTGCCTACCATGACGACTTCTCAGGGTGACCACAGGCTGGGCACAATTGCCCTCCACAAAAAAACACATCAAAACAACCGTGGGCATCACGACAACCCACAACCATTTTTCCAATGAGAGTTGTCGCGAAGAGGCCTGCAGGTCACTATCAAATCAAATGCTGTTTGTCACTGCTTCGTAAGAAAAGCACACACACACACACACACACAGCAAATGATTGAGCAGCATGAAGAATTTAGCTCGAGGAGTCAAGCTATCTCACTAAACCGGAGGGGAAATTTTAACATCCAAGTGACTGTTATGGTTTAGCTCAATCTATTACTCTAAGGTATTTCAAAGTCAGCTGATCCATCAGAGCACACAGCCTTTCTCTTTCATGGTTCTATTAGAATTTTTTGTTTGGGTCTTGGTGTCTGAAGCACAAATGGACCCCTGAATGATTGCAGGTGCCTGCTGACTTTAAATGTCCACAACCTTTCAACCTGGTAACTCTGCCAGCTCGGAGACGTGTGAATATTGCATGGCTGTGCATTTCAGCCATGAGCTATACTCTCTACATGGCAGTGTTTGGCTGATATGCTCAGGCTCAATAGTTCATCTGCTCTGGCAAGTGCGCCTTCCCAGTTCGCCGATCATTCCAACAAACTCGGTTGTTCCAAGAGGCTATTTCGAGAGTGATGACGGCGGCCTGCTGCTGAAAACATGTTCAAAGCCACACGGATGCGTTCAAATGCCCCGAAACTGAACCCATGTCAACACACTGCGCTACAGCAGACTTTCTCTGCACACTGCTGTCCTCGCAACAGTTATGGAAATTCACAGACGATAACAGTAACGGACCTTGTCTCGGAGTATCAACGGGCGGCGTGGGACAACGTGCTTCGGTCAGAAATGCAGTGACGTCACTTCCGTGAACAACCAGCGATGTGTAACACGGCCTCAGCAGACGTTCACATCACTCTTCACATGGAAGGGACATGTGTCGACGCAGAACGTCCGTCTCAATGCATCTCTGAGGACTAGCTTTGTATGGGCTCTCCTCCACAACTCGCGGGAACCCAGCTGTGGGTTCTAAAGTATTTGAAGACGCTAGGAGCCCTTTAGTCTCAAAGAGGCATCATGTTCCTGTGGAAAGGCAAGGCCCATTAGATTAAAAGCTATTGAGTCAAATCAATGGCTCCAATGAAAGCCCCTTATACATCTGAATGTGTAACACTAAAGACCAGTGCATTTGGTGCATTCGGTTTCCCTATGCATTTCCCCTGCCAATCATACAGTATTGCGGTCTTCACCTGTTTCTTTGTTCGACCATTCATTACTGTTCAAATAGACACCGTTGCGCTTTTTGACAAGTCTAGAGGGATAAAGTGAGTGTTGAGTGTCACTCGTTGCATCTGAAATTAATAGGAAAAAGAAAACTTTGTATACTGTATTTTGCCCAAATCAAGTCAAAGCAGCGGGCACTTTTGGACAAGATCTGGTTGGTCATGAATATCAGCTGGCTGGTCATGAATATTAGCTGGCTGGTCATGAATACGTAAACTGAATGTAAGAAACTTGTGGTGAAAACAGGGCAATCAAAAAATCGAAACGGTAATTTTGCAAACGCTACTTATTATAGCAAGGGCCAGCTGACAGGTCTAAAAATTCTCCATCATCGCCTCCTCATTCAAATTGTTTTGACCGGCGCCTTTGTGTTGCTTATCAAACAATCTGCAGATTTGCATACCGTCCAACCTCTTTCTGCCAAATGAGCTGAGTGTCATAGTAACAAGCCCGGACTGTGAAAGACCTGGCTCTCCAGCCATTCCTGTGTACCCTAATTACTCAATTTATAAGGCAGCATAATGCCCTGGCCTGCAGAAGACAGATCACTCACACGCTGCGTACACTAACAACACACTGTCCCGTAAAGATCTATCTTTAGGCATTTTACCGGCAAAAGAAAAGACCCGATAACACTTCTTTGTGTGGAAAGTTGGCACTTATAGGCAATTCTGTTGGGTAGAAATAACTTAAATAGAAGACACAGACTAGCGTGGGAGGCGATGGGGTGTACAGTGAGGACTATTCCTGTTCATCACGAAGAGACAAGTGCCACTTCGTTGTGCTCCTATTGTCGGCACCCTCCCGTACAAAATCTCTCCCAGGACCATCTGGTCTTGCTGCTCTGGTGGCAAGGCACAGCAGCCACGCCTAAACCTCCTCGCGCTGCCGCATAACCTTGTCTAACCCCTTCTGACTCGGGGGGGGGGGGCCGAAACACGGGTACACCTCGGACCTCCTAGTCTCCGGGTTGCACAGAACCTAGCCGGCAACCGTTAGCCCATTAATTCCACCCCATTGAACTAATGCCTCTGGAGATCGGCAACACCTGGGGCCTTCTTAGTACAGCCCAACTTTCGGGGGTTCACTGGGACACGACACCCAGACTAACAGGACTAACAGGGAGTTTCGGGGCTTCGGACAAGACGTAGCACCGGAAAACCTTAGCGTGTAGTAAATGGGGTCGGTTGGCAAGAGTTGCACAGAATCCTCACTTTCCATGGTTTTTACTCTTCATCCCTTCTTGGGCATTATGCAGATCGGGTTGGAGGTTAGGTGCGATCAAGGCCACATGCACCAGAGGCAAAGATGGTGAGATGTTCTCTGTAAACATGTTTTTTTTTTTATAGCAATGCTACAAGAGTTAGCCCCATAGCAGCGTGGGGAAATGTCCACTCTGACAAGTAAACGACTTCGCCAGAGCTTAATATTTTACTTAACTGCAACAAAATCCCAGGGGTCCTGGCGGATAGTCACTCTGAAGAATATCGTTGAGGCATGATTTTTAATTGAAAAGACATCTGCTGCCCCAATGCCTACATTCCCCCTGCACACACATGCACGCACGCATGCACGCACGATATTGGGACTAGAAGGTTATGTCTGCAAAATATATATAGCTTGGGGTTTAAAAGGTGAGAGCAATTCTTAAGTTGTACTCATTAAATCTTAACATGGACGGAGTAGGTCTTTGTCAATAAATCATCATTCATAATAAAGCTCTAGATAATTGTTGTTGATAAAACACAGAATATTTCTAGTGAATTGAATAGTAAGTCTGCTATACTCCATAGAATAATGTTTTTAAGTTGAGTCAACTTAAAAAGCAAGGCAATCTGCTGTAATGTGACCTTCTAGTTTTATCAACTTCGCTAGAAAACAGTTCTGTTAATATGCATTTTTAGATTTTTCTAAAGCTGGTTACTGAAATATTTTTAGTAGACAACATTTTAGAGTCCCATTATATGTAAAATGTAGGTTGGGAGAAGTTATGTTGGTACAGTCCCCTTTGACTCCATTCTTGATTAACTAATGGTTCACTAAATGAAACAGACAGTGGATTGGCTCTATCATAACTATAACAGGAGACATGGTTCAACAGGTAGAATTAGGTAGTAATTCTAGTATAAACAACTCTGCATACTAATTTGCTGTGTAAGGTTTAATACCTCTGAACAATACCTATATTATCAGTGTATATACAAAATATAACATTAAAGTAAAAAATAACTAGCAGAAAGGCAAACACGGAATTCCTTTAACGGGAAATATTTTACATTGCGGGTCTCCCATGCTAAACTCTTAGCGAATGAATCTCGACCTGCACCTGAACAGCGACGCAACTCATTCATAATCTCCACATTTCATAAACTCTGAGACCTCCAAGACATTAGCTAATGCCTGTCATCTTCACAAGAGCTACATACACTCTCGCCCCTGGCTGGTAGCGACAGAAGGAATTCAGCGATTAACAAGGATTTTCAGGCTAGGCATGCAAGCACTCTGGATGGTCTTTTTGCAAAAGCTCCATCCATGGGGACTTGGCATCCGTGGCCTGGCAGTTTACCATCTATTGCCAAAAGCCTCTTCCTATCACTATTTCTCTGCCCCCCCCCCCCCC